>WYDI02005789.1:0-41790 GCA_009867235.2 Psittacus erithacus
CCGAAAGTCATAAACACAGCACTGCACCAGTCACTACGAAGGATAAAAATGACTGCTACTGCTGAACCCAGGACAGCTGGTCAGTAAGCAATAGTGGCCTTCACTTGTGGCTGATGTTCAAAGCTGGTCTCTTTCTGCTCTCTCACTTTCCCCGAGTACCAATTTTGTTATTGATCCCAGTCTTTTAAGGTTGAAATCCTGAAGTTACCTTCTGAGTTAATAGGAATAGAGGCAGAACTGACTTACAACACTTAACCTTAAATATAAATTGCTCAGTCCTGTAGGAAAGGAAGCGGAATGCTGAATGGATAAGAATGGAACTGGAATGTTGGATAAGAAAGTATTTTGCTTGGAGAATTGTTTATATCTTGCAGCCGTTTGTAGTCTCCATTTCAGACTATACAGAATGTGAACAAGAAGTTTCAACAGACAATATGAACAGGAGCATTTGTGTGATACTAATTTCCATAAAAAAATGCTGCTCAGTAGAGGTCAGTACAGTGGATGGAAACAGCTCCCAGAACTCCTTAATACGTATTTGCACAATAGACTTCATAATGCTTGAGTAGCCAGTCTGTTTAATTAGTGGTATTTGAAAGGTTTAATCTGTGTAATCAGTATAATTTAAAAGGCCTATAGCTTATATTTGAAAGTGAATATGTTTGCTTTGTATGAGGCATACTAATTTAAAATAATTTCTTTTTTTTTTTGTGAGTTTCTTGCTGTTTCATAATGGGCAGCTGCCAACAGAGTGTCTCTAAGAGTGTGACTATGTCTGTACTTATAAACTGACCATGACCAGGGCTGGGCCCTGCTGCTGGAGTGGCTACATCCTGGCTATTAATGTTTTTGTTAACCTAAAAATATAGCTACATCCAAAGAGCCTTCTGGGAATGGTGCCTTATTTCTGCTTACTTTCCAAATTGGTTGGATGAGCACTAGGTGGCTCTTCCAGTTTTCTACAGTTTCACAGTATAGATAAATTAGTTTCTCCTCCATGAGTGCTTCTGCGTGCTATTAAATGCACAGTGTAGATGCTGCTTGGGTTTTGTAGAATGTTTTGTGTTTCTTGGTATTTCCTATGGTACATTTTAGTAGGACAAGAACTATCTCTGCAGTCTGAGATTGTGAAGTACACCTGATGCAGTCAAACCTAGTGCAAGTCCACTGTGAGTTCAGGTGAGTGGGCTGTATGTGAAAAACATTGCTTTGGAGATGGTTGCACTCACCCTTGCAGGCTGGTGGTGCAGGATTGGAATGTCACAGAGTTGAGTTCAGCAGACCTACTCACTGTTAGCTTTTATGGATCTTCTCAGTGTTAAGTGTTTGTAGTGATGGCATGATCACATCTCGTATTGAATAAATTGTCATGTCTGGTGTTTTTCAATGCTTGGTGGCACTTTGAGGCAGCTGAATGCTGCAGTAAAAACGCTGGAGTCAGCTGAAAGTATAGGGGGAATTTAGGTAGGCAAAATGAGATCACTTGAGTTGTTATTTGACCAAGACATAAGGGTTAATGCTTCTACTTCTTCAGTGATGCCGTGAGACTTCATACAACCCAAAGTGGTCGAGACCTCAGTTGTTTCTTTTTCCGCTGAAAGCTGGCGGCTACAGCAAGCACAGCAGTCCTATTCAATTGTGCTGGAGCTTTGGGGCAGAGCGGAGTCCAAAGAAGAGGACCCAGTTACTGAGATGCCAACAATGTGTGCAGCGCTGTGGCTTCCACCTGGAGATTAACCTGCATGGCCTCACTTCGCATCTGGGGTCTGTTGCAGTCACAGAACTGGGAAAAGTTTCCAGCAGCATAACAGCTCAAAATAACAAAGCGATCTGTTTGAATACTGAGGGTGACTTGAGACACACTGGTAGTGCTTGTCTGTGATTTATTTTATCACATAATTCTCCACATCAGATCTGCATGAAATTCAGTTTCTGATCCTGGCATAAACTTATATTTTGTATGATCACAGCCAATAATTGTGGAATCTGTTAGTGTAGCTCCAAGGTGCTGCATTCATATCACAAAACCAAGGGCACTATAGTTGTTTTAAAAATGTAAGAAGAAAAATTATAACCTTTTACAGTACAGCCTGTCTTAAGAAGAGTTGCAAATTTTCCATCAAAACTAAATGAAAATGTTTATGTAAAGTGTCTTCCTTCAGGAGGTTTTTTCTTTCTGTATATAAGCATCAACTGGGTCAAAACTGAAATGTTTCAGTTTGGGAAATTTCCCAGTATTGAGTGGAGCATTCGGACAGCTCATGTCCCCATTTACCTCCAGGCAGTATCTGTTCCTGTCTCCAGGAGAGACGGGAGAGACTGCTGTGCGCTGTAGGAAAAATATTTCGACCAAATAATGTTGTCTTTGTAAGGAAATGAAAGCTTAGAGCACTCAAACTACAGCTCCCAGGGCAGTAGTAATAGCTAGCAAGCATTTTGAGATAATTTCCCCCCTTCTTTTATACATCTACCGTCTTCCCCTCCATGCTGTATTTCAGTGAATTCAAATTCTAAGGTTGCCTTTGCCTTCTGTGTACTGGCAGATTTAGCTGCTGCATTCTTATCACAAAACACTTAAATATTCATGCTGCTTTTAATTTTAGTGCTGAGATGCTGTAGTGGATATGGCGATGCAGGAATTTGGGTTCAGAAAATGGAAGACTTCTTAATGTTTCAGCTACGTGTGAAGATTTATCAGACAGGCTCCAAAAGGAGCAAAGCTGACTGGAGTACTACTTTAAATGATCTGTTTCAGTAAATACACAGTCAGGATCTTTAAAGGGCTAAGCATACATCTTATGTGTCTGATGTCTAAAATAGGGCTCAAAATACTGCTCATTCAGGATGAGAACAGGTGTTACAGATCTGCAGTACTACAATGTATGCATATATACACATCAGCAGATTTCTTTGCTTGAATTGCCAAAAAGAAGGGTAACAATGCAACATATTAAAAATGGCCTTGAGGTTATTCCAAGTGGGTTTTATTGCATTTAAAGGAATTTAAGTGAATTATCTCTGCATTTCTTATTTCCCTGTATGCTGGCAGTAGGCATCCTGTCTTTCCATTACAAGCGTTTGGTTGATTAATTGGCCCCTTGCTTGATCTGGTTTTTTTTCTGTATAGCTTATTCTAGTGCTTTCCCTTTTTAATATTGTAACATCAAATTTGCTCAAGGTCTATGAACTAATGTGCATTAAAACTCAAGCAGCAGCAGCCCTAATGCATAATTGATCTACCAGTAGGACACAAAGAACTGATTCTGGTTCCTAGATAGGAAATGCCTTCCTTTTTTTGTTCTGCGCTGATAGTCTGAGCTCTTAAATCTATTTTAAATTAAAGTGAATAGGCTACTGGAAACTGACAAATTATCCATCGTAATAAATTATTTAAGAGATTAATTTGATGTCTGAGGCATAATGATTTTTATACACAAACGCACACACACTCGATGCATTCTTTTTAGATTTTGATGCAGTTCTGTTCATTTGCATGTGAAAATACCTTATATCTAGCAAATGTTGCACACTTCAGGTTTGTATTTGTCTCTTGCTGTGACCCCACACCTGTTAGTACCTAGCAGAAGACTTTGCTTACTTAATCTATTTTTTGTAGAAGTGCGAGAGCTTTGTCACATACTCTCCAGATACCCTAAACACCTGCATCCCGTTGCGAATGGACAGGCTGCGAAAGGCCATATCTCTGATTTTGTTTCAGTTTGTCAACATCGCTTTTCTTGGTTGTTGAAGAATGACTCTTCACTGTTCAGTGAAGTGGGGGTAGAAGCTTGTTTAAGGTTTAATGTTTAATGATATTCTCACTGAAGTGAGGAGTTCTGTATTGTCAGGCTCCTTTTGGGGTACACATGGCCGTCACAGCAGGGGAGTTTGCAGCTGTAGCATGGATGAGAAGTGGATGATGGTTGCAGGGTTGTGTGACTAATAGCATGTATCTGCCGGATGGCATGGCATGATGCAGTGAAGGCTGCTGATGGATGGGAAGCAAGTGGAAGCCAACAGAGTGTCTCTCCCTTCCATTATGTCTATTCAGGCATACCATATGTCATCGTCCCTGTACTGGGGTTTTAATTTTCCTGTTAGTATCAACCACTAACAGTGGAGTGACAGTAATATAACAAAGCAGAAAATTTAAGCCATGCTGTAGATGAGGGCTGCAAATCAGAAGGTGGCCAAATAAGGAAAGTAGTAAGGAAGAAAAAGGAAGTAGGATCTTTCTGTTCCCATTCTTAAACTGTAAAATTATGCTACATGCTTTTAGTACACTGTATTGGACTTAAAAAGCTACAATTTGAATAATGTTTTAACAGTAGAGCAATAACCATTTTACAAACTACAGTTATAAACATTTGAAGATGTTATATATGCAACAGCAATATCTTTTGTTAAAAAGTGCTATATTTGGAAAAAGATATACTTTAAGATGCAACTGCCTGCTATTAGGTTGGCAGAACTAAGAGCGTAGCAGTAAATGGTCAGTCTTAAAATGAAAATTGAACTTCTGTCCTGGAGGTTTTGCTAATAAATGGAGTTAATCTGAGTGTTGCAGGCTTGCGCCAGTCTATGAGCTGCCTGTGTTGCTCTCTGACATTTCCAAAAAGCCGGGCTCACAGGTGGGTGTTGAGCCAGAATAGGGGAGCAGCTCATTCCCAGCCTTTGGAAGCTGAGCCTGGTCACTGTTGTGCAGACATTTGGGCAATGGCTACGTTTTGTAAATCCTGTTTCAGAGAGTATGGTGCATGATGTTTCAGGGTTTTCAAGTAAAGTAAGTCTTTGTCTGGGTGGAGTAAGCCATGAACGTTTCTGGCAGTCACTTGTGTTGGGAAGGTGAGTGATCTTAAGCAAGCAAAGCACTTTGAGTATATTACACAGGGTAAATATTAACTTGTACTTGAAAATTGGGGGGGGGGTGGTGTGTGTTATTTAGTTTGTGAAGTCTGTCATCACATTGGTTGCTTTGGCTGATGATGAACTTCAAAAATAGCATGGCTTTGGGAAGTGAAGTGTTTTTGGAAAATACCAGCTAAAAAGACTGTATGTAACCTCAGTGATTTTATATTTTTCATCAGTATCTGACTTATTTGGAACTGTGCATTCTTATGTGGCTTTCTTATATTCAGGAGGACCCTCCTGTGTTTTGATTTGCATCCATTGTCCCTGGTGCAGTCACTGGGCGCCACCAAAAAGTGCCTGGTTCTGGCTTCTGTCCTCCCTTCAGGTATTTATATATATATTGATAGGATCCCCCTGAGTTTTCTCTCCTCCATGCTGGACATTCCTAGCTCTCTCAGGCTCTGTTCGTATGAAAGATACTCCAATCCCTTAGTCATCTTCATGGCCCTTTGCTGGACTTGCTCCAGTATATTCCTGTCTGGTTTATAGTGAGGAGCCCAGCACTGGACACAGATTTCTGGATGGTTTCAGAACTCAGTTCTTTTCTGTGTGGGTATCTATGTAACCTGGACTGAAGCTACTGTTGTTTTCTTTTCTAAGAAGGGATTTACATGGATTCCACTTTTATCTTAGCAAGAAGAGATTTGCATTTCTGGTTTTCATCTTCCAACTCCTTGGATATGATTTTTCAAGAGTTCTAAAAGTGTGATTTTAGGATAGACTATAGCATCACACTTCATTACTGACACATCCTTCTAGCACAATAAGCAAACAGCTTTGTCCTGGATATGTATGGTAAAGCAAATAATTATTTATTTGCCCAGTCACTGTGAGTCCTTGTTTTTTATTGGCAGGGTTTCCTCAGTAGGAACTAACACAGAGACAGCCATGCTCATATGGCTTTACAAAGACAGGGGATTGATGTCTGAGGTTAGAATTCAACAGCAGTGATTGATGATCCTCTAGAGTAATAATCAGAATGACAATTCTTCCTTAAACGATACTGAAATTTCCTGGGCTCCCAGGAGCATTTTATGTATGTGTACCACCAGCAGGCATTCAGGAGTGCAGAAGAAGGGGGAAGCTGAACTTGAGTTACCGCATAAGAAACCGTATCTTTTCAAGACATCAAGGGCTGTTTGAGATAAAGCGTAGCTGAGCAGTTCAGACTAAGACTTTCTTGAAGCTGACAGGCTGAAATAAATCTCCATTCTGTACTATGACAAAGATATTTGAACACTTTTTGGAACTGGAAATAGTTCTGTACTTTTGGGAACTGACCTCTTGAAAATTTGTATGCTGCATAGTTCATGATACCTCTACTTTTAATAAAACATAAAACTTATTACTGGATCTCAAGGCAGTTACTCAGTTTCCCCGGTAATTTAAAGCTTAATTATTCTACATTCTAGATCTCAGTGGCTGTCCTCACCTGATTTTTCTTAAATCAGTATCCCTCCAATTTTACAGTTCAGTTAAATTCTCAAGACTCTCATTTGCATGGAGTGACAGATTAAATTGGATGGCTAAAATTATTACTGCTCTTAGTGTCTATTGTAGCGATGGAGATGATTCTTCATAGTATAAGGAAACATATGGCTCATGAAATAACTCTTGAATCACTATGGTTTTCAGTCTATTGTATTATTGTAAATTGAAACTGATAAAGTGGTAATCCAATTTTAAGGCATTCTGTCTGAAACAGAGAGTTATATTTTTGGAGGAGCTTTGGATAATAAATTGTAGGAAATGGTTCACAAGTTTTTGTGGAGATTGAAGACATGGACTCCAGCAGAGTTTCATGCCAAAAACTTCTTTACTGTCAGAGACCCTTTTACTGTTGGTTACATGGTTTATATAGACTACACCTTTTGTTCTCTTGCTACTAACAGGATTGGCTGGATTTGAACATCGCCACCCTCTGATTGGCCACTATGTGTTACATTCTGGTTGGCCGCTCCCCTCTATGTTCAGGCCGAGCCCAGAATGTTTGAGCCCAGAATGTTCTGGCCGAACCCAGAATGTTTGGCCTAGCCTAAAACCCTTTACACCAACATCTCCCCCTTTTTGTTTTTCTAAAAACATAACTTGCTTTACCATTTTTTCCAACACCCGTTACAAACAACCCAAAAAAACGAGGTACAATAAGCATAATACATAACACAACAATTAACAGTATGAACCCTCCCTTTATCAGGGATAAAACCCACCCTCTTAAACCTCAGGAACTTAACCAGTTTCCTTATTGCTAAGGCACTTAAAACTTTGTTTGATTTATTATTTAGCTAGAGTCACTCAAATATTGGTGCTGTTCCATGGCATCAGGCTGCTCAAGCTCTGTATCCTGGGTATTACGATTAGGGGTAGGAGGATCCAAAGCAGGACATACCATCCTCACTGGTGTCCACCGTGGGCTGTGATCTGTGGAGATAGGAGCATAGCCTCTTCCCCAAGTTATTAACCTAAAAGACCTCCCCAGTTATGATTTTCCAAAGACTTTACCATTACCAAAATGTGTTATTTCCCTGGTATCGGATCTAAGCCTACATGGGTTAGTGCAGAAAAATACCTAATCACTGGGGGGACATTCATGCCCCTGTGTAAATCAGAAACAATGCTTTGTTGATTCGTGCATTTGGTGTCTCCCTTATCACTCAATTTATAGGAAAAAAAAAGTGAATATTGTGGTTGGAGAATTGGTATCTTTTAACTCGTTAATCTGTGGGCATTGCAAAGCTACACAATGTTGTTTGAAAGCTGCCACAACAAGGAAACTTGCATTTTTGCCTCTGTGCAGTATCTCTGTTCACCTGATCTAGACCTGCACCCCATTGCCAGGACTGGTATACTGATGTAACACTAAGGGTAGTCAGTTCAAATGTAGCTTCTTGCAAATTTTGGCTGAAGCCAACCCAGAACTAAAAATCTGTAGGTTGGCTCTGGTTCTTCGGGGAAACTGTTAGTTGCTATGATAGGCAGAAATTATATGGAAGGCATAAGATACAGTATTTACTTGCTGTATTTGAGTTTAGGTCTGCAAAATCAGTCATGACATATGACTATAAAACGTGGGTTCTCCATGTAGGAATATTTTACATTTCTCTTTCTCTGCCTTTCTGTGCAAGTTTTAAAGAGGGGGGAGAACAGGAACATGATGAATATATTTTTCTCTTGCTCACCATAGTAATATCTTGATATCCCTCACTGAATTACTTTCAATTTAATCTCTCCTTTTCTTCTGCTCCTCACTTTTACCTTATTGTATGGTTTCTGCCTTGTCATTGTTTCTTTAAGTCATTGTCTTAACATTATCCGCAGGTTTCCATTCCTTCCTTCTGCTGTGAAGGAAATGTAAAACAGCACAAGAAATCATATTTTGGTTGAATAAAATAGAACAAATAAGTGTAGCTCCCTTAAGGCAATTCTAGATATGGCGCTATATAGCTTGCTTACATCATGGCAGTAATCCTGTGGTCAGTGGTCTTGGCAGACACTAAGGGCTGTTTGGGCATCAGAGTAGCCTCACTGGCTAAAAGAGGGTGACTTCAGGATGTGGGTGGTACAAGCTGAGATGCCAGTGTGGCATTTCATCTTCTTCTATACAGTCCCTGGCCAAACACATCTGCCTTTAGGAATTTGAATATGGAGTTTTTATGAACAGTGATTTTCTACATTATTTTTATTCCACCAGTATTATGAAGATATTGTTAATATATTTATGCACAGGAGTTTGCACTGCAAAATTATTTCCATTTGTCTATAATCTTCATCTAATAAGACAGTGTTCAAGGCCAGGTTGGACAGAGCCTTGGGTGGCACGGTTTAGTGGGAGGTGTCCCTGCCCGTGGCAGGGGGGTTGGAACCTGATGATCTTAAGGTCCTTTCCAACCCTAACTATTCTATGATTCACAAGCTGTCTGGAAATGGATATTTTTTCCCTCAATGAGAATTTCTGTAGAAGAAATTACCTCTGATAATTGTGTATTGTAAAGAATGATTTTCATCACAGGAAAATTAAGCAGGATAGAAGAACCTGCTTCTACCATCTTTCTTACTGTTTTTCTGGCTTTGCTAATCTGGAAAACAACATCACAATTTGAAAAAGTTTTGGGTGTTTTTCACCCTTTTTAATATTTCACATTCCAAATGAAGTGTTACTTCGAATTAAAAAAGAGACAGTGCTGGTAACTGACGAAAGAATTGTCCTTGGAAATCAGCATTTTTCATTTCCTTTTTAAAATTAAAGCCTTTATTTTTCCAGGTTGAAACTAAACAAGTGAGCCAAAGGAAAAAAAAAATACCCAAAAGCCCAAGCCCCTGTCAAAACAAGCAAAAATTGCTGAACGAATTTCACACAATTTCTAATTAAAACTCTTAAAAAATATGGAGCCAAGACCTCTTGAGGTTAATTTGCAAAAATAAAGTAATTTCTAATGAAAATGAGAGGGTTTGTACAAAATATTTTCTTTATGAAGCCAATCTAATAAAAAAGGAAAAGAAAAAAGGTCGTGATCTGAGCCTTTTATCCAAATAATGGAAGTACATATCTATGCAGATTTTTTATTATATTTATATCTAAACATGCAGACACATGCGGTCAGATGGTTTTTACAGCCCTGTCCACCTAGTTAATTTAACCAATTATATATTTTTTTAATGAGCAGCATATTGAAATGGAAGATGGAAGATTATTTGAAATTAAAACAGATACTTCAATAAAAAGAGCAATATTCTCACTGGATGGATACCATCTCCTCATCTCATTCAATTTAGCATTTTTCTGTATGAGCTGTAAGATAAAATGGCTAATAGAAATAAAAAGGAAGATTGCCAAAAGTCAGATTGCTTCACTGGAAGCTTCTTAGCAAAATGACAACATCCAGTTCTAGATAATTAAATCTGATTTTGTAGGAATGTCATTGAATGATGTTAATTTGCCTTTAGGTAGTGCTCTTTTGGTTGAACACAGTAACAAATTTATTTGGGCACACTTTGTCTTAGAAGTGGTTCAACATTGTTTAATAAAAATGAAAAGCTCAAGCTAGGAGAGAACAATGTCATAGTCTTGCCAAGGGAAATCACTAACACGGCTGGCTATTCCAGGGATCAAGCAAAATTTCAGCAACATTGAAATCTGAAATTTTTCTTGGATCTGAACCTTAAACAGCTTTAACACAGAGGGAGAAAGGTGAAGTCTCCTGTTGTTACAGACAATATGATGCTTAACTTCCTCATGATTTAGTAATCTTTGTCTCAAAATGCGTTTAGGTTGTTTATTCACATGCATGTTTGATGATTCAAAGCTGTCTACCACTTTCCAGTCTAGCTGTGTTCATGGTGAGCTTTTTCTCATTTGTTTAGATGTCAGTGTCTTTGTTTTGAAAGGTCTTTCCTTACCTGTTGTTTATTCTCCATAGTGTGTTTGTAGGTAGCATCTGCCTTCCAGTATTTGTTTTCGTAAACAAACCAATCCAAATTCTTTTCAACTCCACAGATTCACTTTTCAGTTTCTTTATCATCTTAACATACCACTGGATAGTATCTTAGTCTAAAGCCATGCCTTGAGCACAGGCGATCAGTCTTGCCATGCAAGTTGTTTTATTTTGAGACATTGCAATTAGCCTTGTCAAGGATGGATGCCTGCAGGAAGTTTGGTATTAGGAATGTCTTGTTTTTCATACCTGCAGTGAAAGTTATAGTTTGGGAGCAAGACTTTCCTTTCCTGATGACGGCAGTGGCTCTTGGTTCCTCTGGCAGTTCAACTCCTGGAGTACTAAGGAAGTGGAATATTTCTTCTAATCAGAGCCTTTTCTTTCTGTGATTTTCCACAGTTTCCTGTTTAACATTCTAAAAATTAAGTTTAGTCATGCTGCATCTTGCATCAGATAGAATGTTTCAGTATCCTTCTAGTGGAACTTTCCATTATGAAGATACTATTTTGGTTCATCATAAATGATTTTTTTTTTTTTTCCCTGAAGTACTAGACTTTTTTGGAATAGCTGGAGGAGACCTGCATTTATTATCTTCAGGAATAACTCTTAAGTGACATTTAAAATATTAATAGTTTAATATGCTATCTTTGAACTTGTAATTTTTGTCGTGAAGATACAGTTTGCACAGTTTTGACTCTGTAGCCTCTTGCTGCCTGCAGATGCTATGGCCTGAATTCATCACAGCACTCAAGCACAGTCTTAAGTAAAGCGTATAAGTGTGTCCATTATATTTGCCTAGACACTCTTTTGAAGGATGCCTCTAGACTGTCTGCATGAACAGTTTCACTGCTCATAAGGACAGCAAACCCTCAAACATGACCACAGAGCATATGTGCCCGAGCACTTTTGTGGTGTTAGTATGCACAAGATGTTTATAGATGGGCTGTTTGTGAGTGATGCGCATGCTTGTGAGGCCCTGATGTGGCTGGGCTGCCAGTGCACCTCTGGGGACACAGCCATCCCAGCAGCTTCTAGGACTTCACTTCTAAGAGCTGTGCAAACAAATTTGACTCCACTATTGACTTCAGCTGGCAGGGCTAATTCTTTAAAAACAAACTCTGGAGGTTAAAATGTAGACATGATACCCAAGGATTGGAGAATGCTGTGGCCTTTAAGAGGTTCTTTAATTTTTTGCATTTGGTAGTGATGAAAAAGGTGAGTCATTTTTATTTTCTCTGTGATAACCATTCTGACACCACTGAGAAGGCTCACACAGATTTCAGTAGGAATTTGGCACTTCCCTCTCTTAGGTACTGTTGACAGTGTTGTGTACTGATTTTGCTGTCATTACATGTGCCGTGAGAGTTTCTGCTGGCCACAGCAGGGAGTGGGACCCTCTGTGAAACCCTGAGAGCTGGGTCAAGTGACAGCTGAGCCCAGCACAAGGTGGGATGTGGTGCCCAGAAAGTAGAAACCTGGCTTCTTAGCAAGCATCGTAGCAGGCAACAGCATCTGGGTCCTTGGAGAGGAATCTTATAGAGACAGGTTGTATAAAATATGTCGTGCTGCATAAATTATGTCATGTGGTAGGGCCATAAAACTGCTGTGCTGTGAGTGAGCAGAGCCATGTTACCAGAGATGGAAAGTTAGTGAGGCCGTTTGCTTGGAATCATTCTCCAACATTGGCTTATAGATGTTTGAGGAGAGGTTGGTTACCACCATGTACTGGTAGTCACCTCGTCCTGCAAACAGTAGTGTAGGGGTCTGCCTGTTCCTTGGCAGTCCACTATTAATTGTCACTTGTAAGCCTTGTATCACAAAGACTGTGGTCCCTATAGTAACTACCTGCTTCCCTGTGTCCATGCTGTGGCAATGGCCTAAACTGTGTTCATCAGAGGCAGGTTGTGCTGTGCTGCATAAACAGAGATTATTGCGAACACTAAAAAACTCCACACAGTGTATATATAATTTGTTCTTTATAGTGGTTTAGTAATGCCCCATCAGATTTATTACTTTTCTAGTCAAGCACATAGCTCACTTCATGGCTGATCTCCATTTCTTACTGCTTTTTGGCATGGGATTCCTTTTACTTAGAATACACGTGATTCATGGGTTGCAGGCTTTTCTGTTGAAGTGCAATGTGTCTGCAGTGGCAGTTCTGACTGCCACCACACTGGTGACTTAGTCTACATAAGAACTCACAAGAATCAGTGCTATACAAGAAATTCCTACCTGCTGTTTGTGTAGGATGGCCATCTGTCTGGCAAGTCCTCATGTGGAAGTCAGATACAACTGAGAAGACCCAAAGAACTTTCTGACACCTGTTTCCTCAGCCACTGTAGTTGCTTATTCTACTTTTTCATTTTCTCACCAGGTGCTGTTGAGATTGGGTTTATGGATCTGCATTCAGCAGCTTTTGAGTTCTAGTCCCAGCACTGTGTTCAATGCAGAATCATTCTTACCAAGTCACCCTTTCTCTTTCCAGGCCCACATTTTGGGAGTTCCCAATTAAACCTTAGGAGGTGAACCTGAATTTGGGCACATCAGTTCAGTCACAGAAACTGATAAATACCTGATTAGTCAGTTCTGGAAAATGCCTTTAGTATTGCTGAAAAACACAGACAAATTGGCTTTAATATCAAGCATCATCTTCTATTTGAGGGTCATTCTACATATGTTCATGATTCTCCATGTAAGTGATTTACAAGATTCAGGAAAAGATCGTGAAAGAGTTAAAGTGGTGCTTTCTAAAGATACTCCCTTTTATCTGCTACAAGTTCAATATCTTTTAAAGATACTGAGTACTGGGAAGTCATCCATTCTGAGCCCACAGTAGAATACAAATACCTTTGTCTGTCTGCTCTGAGTCTATGTGTGTGCACAGTTATTAAGATCTTACATTCACAGGTTGTCCTCAGTTTCTGTGTGAGACATATTTTGAGCAATAAAGAACAAACATTTCATAACTTGGTATGTATAACTTTTTGGGCACTTGTATTAATTTAAAAGGTTACAAAATCATGCAAGAAGGCATGCAGCCAAGAATTGCTGGTTTGCTTTGCTGTCTTCCATAGTATCTACATTATAAAAGTGTTTGATCCCCATAAACCCTAACACAGTTACCATTCCAGAGTTAACTCCAAAGATACAGAATCGTAGAATAGTTTGGGTTGGAAGGGGCTTTTAAATGTCACCTAGCCCAACCCCCCTGCAATAAGCAGGGACATCTCCCACTAGAAAAGGTTGCTCAGAGCTTTCTTCAATGTGACCTTGAGAATTATCTTCATAGACATCTAGATGAAGCTAGCACAAGATGTCTTCTTCAGCTCTAGTGTATGATATGCATGCTTTCCTGCATGGTACACAGCATACTGCACTGGACTTCTTTCCTATAGCAGCAGCCGCAATAAATGAAATAAACACAACCTTCTGTAGACGAATGGTATCCCCTGCAACTAAAGGTTAGGTGTCATCCAGTGATTTATCCTTCTTAATGGATTTGTTGGATTGCTGTGAGAGGGACATAAGTTACTACCTTTTGTACATTAGAAGTTGTGTTCTCAAAATGGTGTTTGGAGATCTGATATTGAACAAGGGTGAATTACATGTCAAATTATCAACCACCCTGTTTGACATTTACTCAGGGCTGACAGGAACTTGGGTCAAGATGATGCTTCTGTTTTATTTCAGAGCTCTTGTTAATAAAAGATTTCAGGAGAAAACCTGTAAAATAGGCCGTTAATTGCATTGGCTGTTGTGCTGTGGCCAGCCAGATGTTAGTGATGTGTGTTGTAGCTTTCAGCCTCCCTGTAGATTATTGTTAAGGCACTGCCTTCTTGATTTCTTCTGATAATCCACCAAGTAGTTGCAATTTGGAGACAGGTGATGGCCCTGATGTAGAGACCTCCAGGTTAGGAAAGTCTGTTGGCATTTGTGTGGTACTTTTGAGAGGAGGAGGTGACATCTTCAGGCTTCATTATTCCCACAGGTCTGTACGCATTCACAGAACTAAAGAGCTTTCTTGGAACATGCACTTTTTCAAAGTATATTCCTATCTGGAAACATTTAATGAAAGATTTCCTTCCTACACTTCTTGCTTTCGTTATCTGACAGTTCTTGATTGGTTGATACAGCTTATGCTTTTTTCCTGGTCATTTTTTTGGTGTGTGCGGTATGACCTTAAATAGGTATGCTTCGAATGACATAACCTGAAAACAAATGGGGACATGTGTCAGTTTACAAGCCTGTTTACACCTCTTGCTTCCTTGTTCAGTGCTGTAACTCTAGGCAACAAAGAAGTCAGCAGCAGCTGATTGCATTGTTTATGCGTGCGATAAATGAGGCAAAGACAAAATGAGGACATGCAATGAATTTGGCAGTAGTATCCAGGACAGAGTGGTTGCCCTCTTCACGCTACCAAACTCTCTGGTGTATTTTCTTGAGTTAGAAATTGAAAATGCAGATCAGAATCTTCTGTAGTGTTATGTGCCCCATGTGTTTTTCAGTAAGGAGAGACATGCTTGCTTCAGTACAGATATGCTGTCCTTACATTTAAGCTGCCAGAAGGCCCCTGACTATGTGACAAGAATTACTGTCATGGATATTGCATAACAGTTTATGCATAATGTTTAATGCATTCTCAGTTGTATGAAATATGGATGATATTAGAGACATTTTGAATAGTAGTTTAAATTTACACTTTTGTTTGTTTGTTTTGAGGTGGAAACAAGAGGGACATTTCTAGTGCTCTTCAATGGCAGTGGAAGAGTTGAGATGGTTACAGTTAAAAATTAATGAAGTCCATAGAAAAGGAAAAGAGGAAAATATATTTCATAGATGGATTATGGCCAAATCATAAATATTTAAATAATTTCTGGAAGTTAGAAATACCATGCTGTTATTTGAATACCATAGCTGCCTCAGCACGCTTCTTACTGCTCTGTCCAGGGCATATTGTTGTTTAGTATGTGGAAGGTTGGAACTCAATAATTTTGAAGAACATTTCTTCTTTTTTAAGGTTTATTATTAAAACCTAAAGCATTCAGGAAAAAATAATTATTTGATGTGTGGGCAACTTCTCTTAAAAGCCATCTCCCATTTTATGTGTTTGTTTTTTGGCATACAGGACAGCTTTCCAGCTCGGTTTGGAGGAATACATTTCGTCAATCAGCCGTGGTATATCCATGCCCTCTACACAGTTATACGTCCCTTTCTAAAGGAGAAGACACGAAAAAGGGTATTCTGTTTAATTGTCCATTACCTGGCAGTTGTTCAAGCAGGTGTATCATACGCTATTAGAGTAGATATACACAATATACCAGCTTGCTATTGGTGGAAAGCATTTAAATACATTGGCACTGTAAAGAGTATCTTTAACTGTTTTGGAAACTTATACAGCACATTCCTTTAAGGACACAGTCAAGCAGTGCATTTAAATGTGTTTTAATGTAAGCATATGCTTTTTCCTGGGGGTTATATAAAAAATATTGCCAATATTACCACTTCTATTAAGATTCCATTCAACTTCCATTACAATTATTTGTGTCTTTCTTTTAAGAAAAGACATAGTGAGTACGAAGTCCTTTCCTCATGATTTCCTTGACATTTGCATGCACTAAAATCCACATCTGGTATATAGTAGTTTGCAGACACTGATTTGAATAAAGCCAATGAAAAGAAATTTATGTGGATGCATCTGTGCATAAGCAGTCTCTGAGATGTTGCTGAATTTGCAGCATTTGCCTCAATGCAATTAAGTTAGGGCTTGGTGGTGATAGCACAGAGAATGATATTTCTGTAACAGGAAATTTGTCACTCAGGAAAACACAATCAGCATCACGTACAAAGCCACTACAAAGAATGTGATGATCCTTTTTTTTTTTAATGGATCAGCTCTCTAAGCAACTCTGCGTTTTCACTCCTCAGTCAGTCTACAAGGCCACAATGGACCTTGGCATGTAGCTGATTTTTACTGACAGATTCTGCTTGAGAGGCCTCTGTTATTCACAGGTTTTGAACTATAGATCACAAAGCCTTTTATGTAATATCTGTTATAAATATGCAAATGGAAACCCATTTTGCAGGGTTCAGTTGCACTCAGTTGACTACAGCTTCAACAAAGAACATTATAGTGCCAGATATGGTTGAGCCCTTTTTAAGTCAAGTGCTGTATATGCATAAGCAGGGAGTAAAGTACAGCTCATGGGCATGTTATAACATTAAAAATAAGTGACAAGGCAGTTGAACATGGGTGCTTATCAGTTCACATCTAAATTTTTATTTAGACGCCTGAATCAGTGGCATGTATTTTCAGAAACACCGACTTTTTACAACTGTTTTTGTCTATAATGAATACCTATAAGAAGTATTCAGGTGGTTAAATACTGATTTAGAGTCCAAAACTTAGTGTCAAGATGTGAAAGTTATGCTAAGATTTAAAATCGGCTTAAAAACTACCATAAGAGGCAGAAAAGTCATTGTGAAAAAAGCCCCAAAACCAAACCAAACAGAATTTTCATCAGAATTTTATCAGGCTCATTATTTATCTGTTTCATTTATCCTGAATTATTTTGTATTTTTTGATACGTCTGGTAGATTTGCAACTGGTAGCTATATTCCAATAAATGTTAGTACTAGGCATGTATAAAAACACTTGCTAAGAACTGAAACATTCCATTGGAAAGGCACCATAAAACAAACTACTTTCATCATTAATATTTGTTCTTTCACACAAGGATAAATTCCTTTCTGTCATGGAAGAACATTATTGGGTTTGCATGGTCATATTAAGCTTCCTGTCTTCTCAGCTGACTGGAAGATGGGCTGAAATAATTAATGCAAGACAAGCATGTATTTGGTCTTTTTGTTTCATCCTTTTGAATTTAACTTTTGATAAATAGGGGTTATACCCCTGTCAAGGGGTTCCTCCAAGGTGAAGTGGAATGTGAACCGATAGTGCTCAATTGTCTGTGCGCACGCCTCTGCCTGTCCTGTGGGGAGCAAGAGGCAGTGTACAGCTCCTAGGAGGCAACATCCTACCTTGGCTGCTTCTGTGCTAGTCATTTAAAAAGGGTTAGGCACTGCCATTCCTAATGTTTAATTGTATGGACACTTTCTGTCAGGGCACTGGCCAGTGCCAGATGGTACTTTCTTAGACATTGCCCAGGAACAAATTGGGGATGGCATGGACCAGTGAGAAGTATGGATGAGGTGAGCTTGTTCTCAGGATGAAAGGGGTTTAACCATATGGATGTGAACTCCTAATCCCAAAGGGTGAATACTGGCCCATCTTGCTTGCTAGTCTAAAAACAGCTGCTGTGACTATTCTGTGCATCCATGCCTAAGAGTAGACATATTCTCCCAGCAAAAAACCTGCAGGTCCCTAGTATCTGTCAGAGAACTCTCTTCAAATCCAGAGGTGCTCTGTTTCTAGTGCTCTGTTTCATTGATCACATGTTCCAGATATCTGAGGAGAAACAATAAAGTTAAACATAAATACAAGTTTTTATATACATATATGTCATAATCACAGAATCATAGTATCATAGAATAGTTAGGGTTGGAAAAGACCTTAAGGTCATCTGGTTCCAACCCCCCTGCCATGCACAGGGACACCTCACACTAAACCAGGTCTCTCAAGGCCCTGTCCAGTCTGGCATTGAACACTATCGGGGATGTGTAAAGCATATGTGAAAATCAGTCTAAGAGAATATTGATGGAAAATATCAAGTAGTCCATTAACTATTCCCTCATTGTTGTCACAGGAATTATTTTACTGTTATTACTTATTTCCTATATTGTCAAGTATGGATGGTAGTTCCTCATACCACTATATTAAGGAAGAAAATCTTTCCAGTGGAGTTTTCATTATCTTATACTATTTATCTTGCTTACAGAACTCATGGCTGAATACTGAAAGTGAATATATATTCCTTTATATATATGGTGAATATTGATTTTATTTGTTATGTTCTTAATTCATTAACTTAATTCACAGAATTAGGGAGAGCAAATAACAGACAGGCAGTCTGTCTATCTAATCTTCCATCCATCTAGTTCTCAGACATCAGTTCTTACCCTCCTTAAGACCCTTGCCCTGCAAACATTTTAAGTCATTTATGCTTTAGTCACTTTGTAGGTTTATGAACATAGTATGACCATGCTTATGACAGGGGTGATGTGTGCCTTGGTGGCCATATCTGTTAGCCTAGCACAGCAAGAATATTGTTACTGTACAATATCCTTTAACAATGATGGTGTAATTTGGGCTTTGACGATTTTTATGAGACTGCTTTGTTTTTACCTGAATGTGTACATACAGATATTCCTGCATGGAAACAACCTCAACAGCCTGCATCAGCTAATACACCCTGAGATCCTGCCTTCAGAGTTTGGAGGAATGTTGCCTCCCTACGACATGGGGACATGGGCAAGAACGCTGCTTGACCATGAATACGATGATGACAGTGAATGCAATGCAGACTCCTACAACACTCCTGCAAAGAATGTAGAAAAGGATCTCTCTCCCAAATCTATGAAAAGGTGAGTTAAAGGTGTTGTGGTCTTCTAGGACTGCCTTAAAGTTAACGTTTGCCTTCCTTTTCTTTCATGAAGCCGCAGGTAGTTCCCTCAGTTTATTGTTATGCGAGGACTGCTTTTTTTCCTTTATTAAGAAAATCACTGTTGATTATAGGGCATAGAATTGATTATTATCCGTATGAGTTGTGAGCTCAGTGCAATTAATTATTTCTGTGGTGCCATATAGGTAGTGTATGAAGTAGTGTGTTTGGAATAAGCTGGTATCCCACGCCAGTGTGTAGTACGTGTAAGAGAGACAGTGCTAGCTGGAGTGAGCCTTGGCACAGAGAGTAAATTGCAGCCAATTATCCAGCTGGGTGGTGATGATAACTCTTCCCTTCATCATACCCCAGTGCCTGGTATCCACCAACTTGTAGGTGCCAAGGCATTTACAGCATGTGAACATGCTGTAAACATGTCAGTCACAGTGACTGCACACAAGATGAGAAAACTTAATGAGGAGAACCAGGACAAAAATCAGTACCTTTGTTATACTCAAGTCTGATAAACATCCTGGCATTATTATATTCTATTTGAGAAGATATAGTATAATTGCTTGCTGCATTTTACCATTCAAAATAAAGGAAAGTATAGGTAGAGGTTAGTTACCTCTCCAGTAACTATGGAAGCAATGAGATGATTCACTTGGGAGGGGTAAACCTGATCCAGCCTTGCCAGGGCAGTAGAAAAGAAAGGGGAAAAATTACAGCAATGTGATAGAAAATGTTGAGCACAGCAGCAAAAGTCAGAATGCAGCTCAGAGAGGGTAGGCTTAGCAATGAGTTAGAGGAGAACAGGGCACAAACCAATATATAAAGTCATTAAAATAAGGTCTGAATATGGTATCCTGAGAATTCAGTTTCAGGAGATGGCATTTGATGTAAAAGGGAGAGAGACTCTGGAAGCAGATAAAACAAGACTATTTTCAGACTCCTCAGCCAGGAAGATGGTTTTTGCTGAAAAATAGATTGGGGAGGACAGTGCAGTTTTAAAGGGAGATATTTTTGGGGAACTAAGGAAGAGATAACAGGAGATTGCCATAGGAATAACAAAGGAAAGAAACAGTTAAATTTAAGGATTTTGTGTTGCAAAAAGCCCTACAATGCATTGAAAGTGGGAGACAGCAAGACACTGGGTGGGAACGAAATAGGATAAGAAGTCAAAAATTGTCCTGAAACCATATGGCACAGATGAAATTAATACAACTAATAGAGAAAATGGGACAGGGAAGAGCCAGAGGAAGGGGAAAAGCGAGCAATGCATTTATATATGATTTACATGTAATAGAAGAATTATGAGATAATAGAGAAGCTGTCTCGGAGAGAAGGGTGGAATTTCAGAGCTGAAATGCAGAAGTTTTACTGTTACAAAATGAAGTCATTAGAGTGAATAGCTTCATCCAAGGATGCAACAAAAAAACATGAGAAGGCCTGAGAAGACCCTTTGGAGCAGACTTCTTCAGACTATGAGCAGATAAACTACATTTCTTTAAAAATTAAACTGAAAAAAAAACCAACCCAAACTTGAATTCAGCACCTGACGGGTTGTTTTTCTCAGTTTAAAACCAGTTAGTGTTGTATGTTAATACAGAAGGTTGTTAACATGTAAAAACCTATGACACTGAAAACCTATGACATTGACAATGTCAATGAAAAGTGCTTAACTTGGAACAAATTTCACAAGCATCTAGCAGATCTTCAACAATTATCTTATTTAATTTTACTTGCCTTTTAAAAAATATTTATCTGAAAGAATATCCTTCTTAAACCAAAATAGTTCTGAGAATTCATTTCTTTGTTACTCGTTTTTGCCCCATATGCTATATATGCTGACATTCCTCCAGATCTTCTTGAACTTTTGGTGAATTGGATGACCTCTACTTGAAAGGCAGTTTGATAATGGGGAGGGTGGTGGAGATAAGAAATTAATCCCATCTGTAGCACAGACCTCTGGGGAAAAAAATTTCACATCAGGTGGCACCAGGTATCTGTCTCAGCAGTCAAGTTTAGCCTGTGGCTGTGTCCGCCAGTGGCTCTCATGGCTGAAGAATCCAGTTGGAGACCTGCCATCCTTTTCTCACCTTACCCTGTAGGGCAGATGTCTGTGTTGATGAACTTGGCAGATATCTGTGTGTGACTTTAGTCCCTCACCTCTGCTATGGGACTTTGTAGTACAATCCTGTCCTACTGTGTTTTGTGAGAATTTATTCAGTAATGTCTGTGAAATTATTTGGGAGATGCAGACAAAAGGTGCTGTAGACTTGCACAAATGTTTTTCCTTTTACATACCTTCATTCATAAATTGCTGCTGAATAGAATGAAACGTAGTAGTAAATGCTGATTTAAAACTGAATCAAAATTATTTCTCCTTCTTCAAGGCACTAAGGCTCCTAAGCTTGCAAGCCATTGATCAGGATTTGTTCAGTTCCATTTTCACATTTGCCTTGGCATCGGAGAGTTTGGAGGCCCTGGGAATTTGTGGTCAGAACTGCCTCACTGAGAATTTGAGGCCAGTTTTCCAGCCTTTCTGGCTTCCCTTCAGTTCCCCGGATGAGAACTGGAAACCTTTGCTGCTCAGACATTGGCAGCTGAGGAAGAGGCTCAGCCTCCTATTAGTACTTACATTCAGTTCAGAATCTTTGAAATTAGTATGCTTCCATAGCATTTTTTATCTTGATGAACTGAATTTTCCAGTACAGCTTCCCACCAGCAAGTTTTCAATCAGCTTTGCATTGTCATGGTACCATGTGAAGATTTAAAAAGAAAGCATTTTAAATTCAGTGATCTGACAAGTGTTCTAGATGAGGGTTATGGTACAATTTTAATTGAAAAATAAATTTTAACTATGTTTGTCACAAGACAGACCATCAGATTTTAAAAGCTAATTTTCTTCACTTAGTAAGAGAATGTAGTATTATCAGAAAATGTCCTTGTGTTTAAAGTTTTCACCTAGGCTGTAATTCAGATGGGGTTTTGTGTTTTTGAAGTTGTCTTCAGATTTTTTTGTGAAAGACCAAATTGTCTCCTGCTATCAGCATCATTTACTGTTTTTTCGTAGATGATAATAGTTTAGAAGAGTGAGCGACTGACTCTGTATGCATATCTTAGGAGAGGTCAGTTTTCTCAGTGCTGTAGCCCTCCAGATTGACAAGTCTGTAGCAATAGTGCAGTCACAGTGTGCTTCCACTGATCAAAAATAGATGCCTATGTTGTAGAGACATACATGTCCTCTAGCCATCCCAAATCTTCTTTAGAGAAAGGAAGAGAAACAGGCATGAGATTCTAGCATGAGATTCATCTCACTGAAGGAAATGTCAAAAACGGGTTGCTTTTACTGTACCCAAGAAGTGTCTGCTTTTTGACAAGCTGGGACATAGGTGATATAAGACCTCATATTAACACTATAGACTTTGTTTTTACTGGAGCATTTTGATTTTGCTGGAGGTTGGGATTTCCTCTTTTGCCCTTACACATTGTGCTGAATCAGAGAACCTGGGTAAATTTTACAATCATCATTGAATTTGCCCTTACCAGCCTTTCTTGTTCTATTTTGTTGAGCTAGTGAGTTTGACAGATAAGGTCCACAGCTCCATAAATCCTACCGGCCATGGCAGGGTTCCCTAGGGCTGGCTTAGGATGTCACACTGTTGCATTGAAGTGCTATTCAGATAAAGGAGCAACTTGTGCTTCCAGCTAACACATGCCACTAATTGCAGTGTGACATTAGCCAGCTGGGTGGCTGAAATGTACCCTCTTTACCAGCCTGGTGCCATATAACCTTCTGGTAGAGAGGGTCAGTGCTTAAGTCAGTAGAAAAGACAGCTTACTTTGTCCTCTGTTGTATGCTGAAGAAAAGAAGATCCATTTTATTCTACCATTTGCTCCTATATCCACAAACTGAGCTTTTGAAGCCATGCAATCACTCCATAAGGTATTTTCTAACCATTTGCAATGATCAGATGATTGAGTAATGCTGTACCATTATTTTTAAGCCCTGGCAGGAATGAAAATAGGCAAAAGAAAACTGAAGTTTGCCCTCATTTGTCTTGATCTAGAAATGTCAAATAAACTTGTTATCCCTCTGCAGATCTCAGTCGGTTGTGGATCCTGGAGTGCTAAAACGCATGGATAAGAATGAGGAAGAAAACATGCAGCCTTTGCTTTCACTTGACTAACAGTTTTTGAACATCGGACATGAACTGAGGTGGAAGGCACTGCCTCTCAGCAGCAAGCAAACCATTGGGAAAGAGTACCAGCTGGAATCCTATTTCCTTATGTTAATGTAGCATGATGGCAGCAGGCAGCAGGTTTTACTATCTGCCTGAATTCTGGATGCCCTTGGGTGAAAAAGAAGAGAAAAGAAGGAAAATAAAATGAAAAAAAAAAATAAAGAGGAATCAATAATTTTTCTGTAAGTGCCAACTTGTTTGTAAATACAATATAATCCTCCAGTTTGACTTTGTAAGTTATGGTAAACAAATGCTATGGAAATGAATGACTATTAAACATGTCAGTGAAGTGCACCATAACGAGAGAAGAAAATGTGCGTGTGTTCACACATGTACACAATACATGCAGAGAAACACATACCGGACAAAGAAAAATATCAAAGCCAATTAAATGTCCTCATAGGAAGCCATATTGCAGCTAGTGTGTTGACTGCTGTTTTGTTTTCTCTCTTGCAATGCTCATATAGGGTACAAGGATAAAGAGGGAATATAGGAACTTAGAGATGCTGTAATCAGTCAAATATGTCCTAATTGTAGGAATTTATTTTCCAAATAACATCATGGTTTAGGATTGTGATTTAGCATCAACCATGTAGCATTGTGAAAAAGGTAACAGATGAAATGGAAACAACTCTTTGACAGCTTTGGTTTTGGCTATATGGATCTGTGAGGTTTCTTCCTTAACTTTTCATTTACAGTTTGCAAATAACCTGGCTTGTTACCCTAATCTGGGTGTCTTGTGGGACACATTGGAGTTACTTCTCTTGCATTTTGGGTGCACATCAAGAATTTTTCCAGAACTCTGTTCTCCCTTGGAATGAGAAAGTAGTCTTCTAAATACAGCGTGATAACCCGTATTTGAAGTAAAGCGTGACAGCAGAGATTAAAAGTTAATAACTGAATCCTGTGCACTGGGAGACTGGATACAAATATATATTTTTCCCGACCTCTGACAAGCATACAAGGTGACATTGTTAGACAAGTATATTTAATTGAAGGTTTATACAAGAAATCATACCTATTCAATGTACTTAGATATATTATAGATTGTATATTGAGACAATGTCATTATTAATAGAGTAAAACTTTCCATAGAACAACAGCATCCCACTCCAAGCAAGGATTAATATGAATAAGTTGTAGTCAAACATCTCAGCCTATGTGTTTAGGACACTTTTGTTTTGGTTGTATTGTAACTGTATATATTGAACATGTGCCATACTAGAGAAGTACATTTTACCTCAAAAGGGCAGCAGCTTTCGCTAGGGATTGGATAAATCGCCTGAACCACAGGGACTATGTCATCTTTGTGTGCTGGTACGTGTGCAGCCTGTTGTATGCTGAGGCAAGAATGCCATTTTGTATTAGGATTTAATTCTGCAATCAGAGTGAGAAGACACAGGGTGCCCCAAGACATCTGAATAGTCAGGTATTGTAAGACAATGTCTTATGATAATGCAGGGATTAGTTAAGAACACATTAGCCACAGTGGAGGAGACAGGTCAAAGCAACCCTGCTTCCTAAGCACCAGAGTTTAAAGAATTTCTTCCATCACATCAGTGATCGCTGAAGTTTCAGTCACTGATTGTAGGTCACCTCTCCTCACCCAGAATGACTGTAGATATAAGACTTAGTAGGTTGGGATGAATTAAGAGAGAGGAAAGTGAAATTTTGGAAGTGTGTCGTCTCAAGAGTTTAGCTGTAACTTCTGTGGTGGCAGTTTGGTATTTCTCAGGGCTGAGAGAACCCTGTCTCTTACAGCATCACCCTAGATTAGCCCAGGCAGCACACTGATAAAGCTTTCCTACTTCGCAGTTCACTAGCAACACTGATAAATAGTGTATGCCCAAACACACCACTGCATTAAAAGAACTTTAATTAAGGAACTGAACAAGTCATCGCCTTTCTGCGCTTCTAATTTCATGATACTTGTTATGAAATGCAAAGAGAAAAGATAAGGAGCCTGAACATCTTTTCAGTCTGTCCTACAAGTTTTCAGTAGTACAAGTGGTTTTAATACAACTTCTATGGAGAAGAGAGACTTGAGAGTCTTGAAAGATTGATGAATTATTATATACTATTTTATTCAGTCCTATTTTTCACATACCTTGTAACATCGTGCTGGATATATGCGATTTGTCTCTAAGGTTTGCATAAGTGATGTATTTGAATGTATGTTATATATGCCCACACTTATGGTTAGTAGAATAGTATATTGTCATCAATCTGATTTTTAAATCCTCATCAGATAAAACTCTAACATTGGTAGAAATTTGCTCCTTGTAAGGGCTTCAAGATTTAGTCAGTCTCCCATACGTATGCAAACTGTGACACAGTGGTGATCAAAATCTTCATGGATGTTTTTAGATACATGGGCCAGATGTTGGTGCAAACCAGCACAAAACTGACTTCAGAGTACATGAGCTGTCTGGTCAGAAAATACAAATGCCTCTTATGTCCCCACAGAGCATCCTTGTAGGAAATTGTATCTATCTGCTCAACTGTATGAAGCTTAAAATTTGTTTTGAAGCTTATAAATTTGTTTTGTTTGCAAATCCTTTATTTATACACTTAGATGTAATTTATGTAATGTTTTCTGATGCCTGATTTCAACTTCAAGTTAATCAGTATTAATTATTCTTTCCAGAAAGTGAAAGTAGGATATATTATAATTTTGTGTAACTGGGACCTCATCTTTCACCAAGAACAAAACCTACTCTTTCAACAAGATCCTCACTTTTAAAGAGTTGGGCTACAGATCTTCTTGACTGCAGCTTTTATTTCACTGAAGCAAATTCTGTCAGTAGTAACTGCAGTTGTGACTTTGGATAAGAATATGGCATTTCTCATTTACACATCAGGGTACATAAAGGATTTTCGCCTTTCCCTTGCTTCTTGTAGGAAATCTTTATAGATAGGTCAATTTTTAACAGATTAAATTTGGACTGATTTTTTTCCAGTCTTTATTGTCATAGAAATCAATGTCTAATTTTTATAGCAGAATTGAAGTGCTAAAAATAGAATTCGAATGCTTGAGAAGGATTTTTCTTAATTTCTTACCTTTGTTGTGTACTGAGTAAATAAACCTTGTTGTAATTATGCATTCCAATATGCATAGAAAAAAAAATATCCTGCAATGTGAGTAACTTAGTGAAAAACCTGGATACACCTCTCAAGTAACTTAAGTGAAAAAAAAAGGGGAGGAGGGGAAGTGAGGGGAAGAGGAAAAAGAAAGTGTAAAATCGATAGTTTCAGGCCTTTGGCAAGATCTTAAAATAACCCCTTACATGTTGTCTCTTCCATGAAGCGAATGTTTAAAAATACGTAGAAGAATTATGGAAACTTCCATGTCCAAAGCCTTCCTCCTGTAATCAAAGATGTCTATAGTCTCTTGGCTCTATAAAGCCAGGTAATCAGTCCTACTATGCTCCAATATATACATAGGGTCCCAATAGTTATTAGTTGTAAAATAGTTTAAGATGTCTTTACAGAAATGTAGATTTACTGTATAGCATATTTAAAAAGATGGTTTGCACTCTATAAACATGCTGTGCCTAAACACGAAAGTTATTTGTAAAGACATACATAAACTAAGTATGGAATTAAAGAAAATAGAAGTAGAAGGGACCTCAGGAGATCATTCATATGTGGCGGAGCAGGTTTGCTTCAGTGTCTCTCTTAAAGAATTGTTTTAGCTCAGTACCTTGCATGGGATGCTCTTTGTATTATTTAATGTTTGTATTATTTAATTAGAAAACCCTAAGCACATCTGAAACAATTGTAACCTGACAGTATTTTGTTCACACCTTTTATTTACCTGTTTTGTTTGGGAAATTCAGAAGCTTGCCAAGTGTCATAAGAACTACCATTTAGAATTACCTGGGAAAAACTCTGCAATAGGCTTTGGTCATGTCCTTGTTATTATATTGTTTCTGTTATTATCAGTCTATGCATTCATCAAGATTTTTGAAAAAGTCATGTTTGAAAGAGCACGGAAGAGAGAAAAGTTCAAAATCAGGTTTCAGGATTTTCTTAAGAATATTAAAATAGTTTTGGGAGAATGTGCTGAATTTGGTTTTAGTAATCTTTGCTTGCCTATGGGGAATGTCCTGCTGAGCTGTCAACAGCATTGGGTGCCAGGACAAATTTGGAAGACAAATGTCAATGTGAAAGGCAAGAGCAAATGTCTCAAAGGATTGTATTGAAAAATCACTCAATCACGTAGCTAGCTGTATCACCTCCCTCTGAGGAAAGGAATTTTACAAGTAGCTTATGAACCTGTATTTGTGGTTCTGAGAATAGTACTTTTGTCTCCTGTTTCTCAGGTAGCAAACCAGAAACACAGCCAGTTAAAGACATTAAAATCCCAATGGAAGATATTCACATTGTGTTTATATATGCCAAAAAAAAAAAAAAAAAAAAAAAAAAAAGACACTTTGATCACTCAGTTTAGTGTTAACTGCAGGACAAAATAATGTGTCCCTATTTTGTGTGAGAAGAATGTCTGGTTCTTCAGTGATGCCTAGTTTCTTTAGAAACCTACCCAAACATTTTACTATGAGAATTTTACAAACCAGGGGTGATCTGCTTTCCTGTGGAGTTAAATCTGAATGTATATTTTACCACTTCTGCTAAGGAAATAGTAAACAGGGAGTTTTTCCTTTAAATTAAATGCTTTTCTTCCCTATATTATTGAAGAAGAAAAGGTAGTTTACTCTGAAGACCCCCAAAATGAAATCTTGGATGCATTCTGAACTTGGTCAGGAAGGCTCTCCTTTTGAGGGCCTTGAAAGATATTTATTGGGTACTAACCATACAAGGAACACTGGCATTTTACTTAGAGGCATGCATAAGTGACCACAAATGAAAGTGCAATCCATGTAGATAGAACCCCACATCCTGTATTGCCTTGTAACCTTAAATGATCATGTCTCAAAGGTCTGTATTTAGCACATTGACTTGGACATACCTTTCAGTCTGCGTTTCAGCTTTCAGTTGTGTGGGAATTTTTTTCCTATCAGCTTTTGGGATCTTAATTTTTCCCCTTCATGTGGGTCTGTTGTCACAAAATGGCATTGACCCCTGTTAGATTGCACAATTTCCAGTGATTTTGTTGTTTAAAAATAACCTGTGGTATGCTGGGCATTACTGAAGTTCAAAGGTAAGTCACAAACTCCCTATACTTTGTCATACATTCTCCAATGGTGTTTGTATGTAAACTGCTTTGATTTATAACAGATTTGTCAGATGCACGTGATAGGAGCTTAAAAAGATTAAAAAGAGAAGTTCCTGCAGTGAGTTTGAAATATGAGTTGATGGTATCGCTGTGGAATCCAAATAGATTTGTTAAAATGTGGTCAAAATATTTTATCTATGAGGGCTGTGGTCAGCCAGCTCTATTGTTTCTGAATCAGTCACTTACAACATGTCCTCTCTAATAAAGGTGCGACAAGGCTTCCTTTTGCTGTTAGCAGAAAATTCAGTTCCAGAGAATTGGCATATCTGTCAGTTTGCAGCAGTCAAATGGTGGGGGTTAATTAGGATTTGTATTTGATATGGAAATGCTGCTGTGATCCCTTAAAGAAGCTGTCGCATCATCAGCAACACACAGCAGTGCCTAAAGGCAAGCATCTCAGATCAGGTCCCTTGGTTAATAAAAATTTAAGGGGAGAAAAAAGCAAGGGAAAAGATAATAGAAGATGACAATACACAATAATTAAAATAAAAAACAGAAGCAAGCCTGCAGTGGAAAGCCTTATGAATGGCAAAAATGATGTGAGTGAACTCGTGTGAACACTTCCAGGAAGCGAATCAGTAGCCTGTAATGTGTTCCACATCTACATTATGAGCAGAGTTTCCATTTTTCATACAGTCTACCTTGTGTGGCCATGGTGGAATTTCCTAAATCTTTCAAAAAAGCTTGACTTACCATGAAATTGTAGGTGCAGTAGCTGAGCTTCTGAACATGGTTTAATGGATCAGTGCATGCCACCAGATTCTCACCCCTGGCCTGACTCAGTCCTTGTACCCGAAGGAACGTGTGAAATGCCATGTCCTGTCTGACTGAAGAAGTCATGCAGGGAGAGAAGGAAAGGAGTCACGCACCCATAAGGGGGAGTTCTATGGAGAAAACAACAGGGAGTTGGAGTGAAGTGATCAATCATTTTAATGTAATGGTGGGGAGGCTTTCACTTGCTCTGAGATATGAGAGAGGACTTAAAAACCCCACCATACATCTGTCATCAGAAAGTTGAGACACCATCTTTCTCTTTTTCCAACACAAGCTTGGTTTTGACATATTTAAATATGCTGTACATGCCAAGCCTGAACTGCCTCAGCTGCTGCTGCTGTTCCCATGGCGGTTCTTGGGATGTGGGTATCATGTAGCACGCAGGAGCTGGAAGCTAATGTTCACCAGCCTCTCCGTAGGAAGAGAAGGGAGGGGTGTATTCTGCAGCTCCTTGCTGCAGAAATAATTTTTGGGCAGAATTCAGTGCTTACTTGGAATAAAGCCTGTCTTCCCCTGACATCAGTATCAGTGCCCACTCTGTGTAGGAGGCAGTGACTGTAAGCAGTGTGAGAATATCCCCTGCACATCTCAGTATCTTTTGCTAATTATGCCACCTTCAAGCTTTAACTGGTGATCTGTGTCCTATGTCTTTAAACAGTTCTGCTGGTGATGTTAATTGTAGCCATTAGTCACTCAGAGTGGAGATGATTTAAAAGAAACTGACAACTTTAAGCATTACACTTAATGTCTAAAAATATTAAATTGATGATTGTTACAAGTAATGCCTCAGTTTATCATAACTTAAAGAGCTCCAGGGTTTGGTTGCATTGCATCCTTGATGGGACTTAGTGTACAATTGCTTTCCCTTAAATATGGTTTTCTCTGAGGTTCCTGTGCATTTTTCACACATCAGTGGCAGAAGGAATTAATTAATAGAAAATGTGATTCTAAAACTATGAATATATTCAGAAGGGCACAAACAGAATACCTGACACTATTAAAAGATAAATAAATGTTTTGCAGTTAATTAGCATTCAACTTGACAAGAATGTCTCTTTAAAACCATTTGGTTCTCTAGCTGTCTTACTTTATGGACTGCTGAATGGAAAGTATCCTGGAAATCTTTCTCCGCTCTGCATCCTTTCTTCTACCCCTTTGCATTTAACAACATTCTGTCTTCTGTACATACTTTGTACTTTATTCTATGAATTAACTTGAGAAAACTGTAAAAAAACCCCAACACCCGAATAATTTGCAGACTAGAGCTTGACAAGCACTATTTTAAATATTTCCTTTATCCAAATTTCTGGTAATAAACAGGGTGAAATGGAAAATAAGAGCAACAGCCGACGTCATCATAGAGGAATACAAGAAAGACTCTGGCTAGAAGTCCACACGCGTGTGGGTAAACAATCATCTGAGACAGCTCTTATGATTTAAGATGTTGCCTTCCCCTGACAATTAACACTCTTCAGGTAGGGACTGCTGTCCCAGCATTTGAGCAACAGCAGGTTATGGAAGTACTTCTGTTCCAGTGTAGGTTGTGCACAACTCATGCTAACTGTTGATTCTGCAGTCATGGTAATGTACAAGCACTCGCATAATCTATTAAAACAACTTTGTTACAAGAATAATGATAAACAGCTAGTTGTGGCGCCATTTAAAATTGCTAGTTTGGCTACCTGTGCCTTAAGGCTCTTGTGATCTGTAGTACTTGCATAGCAGTAACCACTGAATACAGGTCATTTGGCATACAGCAATCCACTTTGGAGCCTTATGGAAAAAACTATAGCACCACATAAAAAAATAAATTACAGAAGTAATTTGAAAACAGTGCTTGTATCCTCAGGATAAAATTTGTTTGTTTGTTTCTCAATTTAGTATTGTTAGGACTCAGGGGGCCTGAGATTTGTAAAGCCTGGACAAGTCTATCAGTGATTTTCTCTCTGTGTATAGTTTCAATAACAGTTTGCTTTTCACAACTTGTCAGTTTGAATTTTATTCTTGGACCTAATCAGATGCTTACTTTTGGTCTGTTGTGTTGCAACCTACAATCTGAAGATAAAGCGACTTTGTGAAATATGTCACTCTTTATATTGTATATTTAAATATCATCATTTCTCTGTGATCAATGGGCTGCTTTGGAGAGTACTGCTACTATAAATCATTGTTGGTAACTGAGGAAGAATGACATTCTGTTAAATAAAATATGACCAATGAAAATTAAAATACATATATATTTTTGTGTTTGTACATGGAAGTGTTTGTCTGGCTTGCTTGTGCTAAAATATATGTGGAAGACATTTTAACTGGATTAACTGTACTTGATTTTTATCAAGGTTTTGAAAGAAACATGAGAAATATCACAATGTAAGTTATTTTCTGGTCAGACTGAATGTCTTTTTCCGCACAACAGTAAGTTTTAGAAAGCCAACATATTCCACATTTACAATAGTGTTCTGAGTTTTCACTTCTTGGACGTCTGCAGGTCATGAATGTCCTCACAGATGAGGATAATGCAGAGATGTAGCACATTTTCCCCTCAAAGATATTTCCTACTCTTCTGCTGCTTAACTTCTTCTGTACTGTGTTCCCTAGGACCATCTTGAGTTCATTGACTCTTCTAATGCCACATCAGGGGGAAGGGATAATAGCCCCCTCCGCCCCGAGATGTTACTTTCTGCACGAAAAAAAGCAATAGCTTTCCATTTCACACATAATCTCAGTGGTGTATTCTGATGCATTCTTTGTGCCAGTTCTGGAGGGTATAACTTCCCAAGAGCTACAGATTTCCCAATTACTGTGTTTTCTCATCTACATGGGAATGTAGGCCTTCAGCTCCCGGGCACTGCATTCTGGTGTGCATTATATAAATCACTGCTGCACAAAGCTGCATTTCATCATTACAACTGTAACAAGATAGATGTCAGTACAGTTTTCTGCTCCCTTTGAAATCCCTCACTCACGTTCCTCTTACTGAGTAGAACTGAAGCCCCTGTGGGCCATTGTGGTTTGCTGCGATACTTCACTACAGTGCTTTGAGTTACAACCACTATCAATTTGTATGTTGCTGGGCTGCTTTCCCCTGAAAATGAGTGACCCCAGTGTGTGAGTGTGTGTGTGTGTGTTTACATGTCCCCTTGTCTCACCCCACCTCTCATTTTGGAGCCCTTCTACCAATGTCACTTATCTTTGGGAAAAACATAGACGCCTCAAAGCTCGCATCTGTGTTGGCATGTGATTGCATGATGTGACATGCCCAGGCTGACCTTGACCTTCTAGACATGTACAGATGGTTGGTTGGTCAAAAGCCCTTCCGGTACTGGAACACTGACTGACGGTGTCCCTTCCCCACTGGATATATTACCAGGCAGTCAAGCAATATTCTCTTCATCCATCAACTCAACTGTTGAAAACTCTGGCCTCTAGCAGCTGAGAAAGTGCACATATAGCAAAAATATGTCACACTGGTCAAAACGGAGATTTTGGGGTTTTTAATGCTATCATTCTTTTCACAGCAACAACTTTTTAAGATTTGCCTACTGTGAAAAGTTTAACAATTTGCCTCTTCCCAAAGTTACAGAAAAAAAATTCTTAATGAAGAAAATATTAATGGAATATCATTGTTTCAGTTTTATTCCAGCAGTGGTAATCCTGGGGGAAATGGTTAATTGTATTATTGATGGCAATATTTTTCATTTCAATCTCTGGAAAGAAATAATTTTTTGGTTTTTTATTAACAGACCTGTAAATTCTTCCTCATAAAGCAACAAACTGAGAATCAGATTGATCTTACCTTATCCAGTTCCTAGAATTACTGCATAAAGGATAACTCCAATAAAGAAGTTGTCAAAATGCTGATCTTAATGAGAAAAAAACAAGTTCTTTTACCTCAATGTATAAACTGGAAGTTTATAAAATTTAAATATAAAATATTAAACTTTTAATTAGTTTCTAAATTAACACAATGCTGAAAAATAGAATTATTTTAATATTTATAATTCTTTATCCTTTTTTAATGCATATGAACTTTTACAGTTGAGATCAAGCTACCAAAAATCAACAAGAAAATACCCTGAAATCTTAAAGTGCTCAGAATAAAATACGGGGTACAACTGAGCATCATACTATCAGCTGGAGTTTGTTTTGTTGTCAAAAAATTACATTATTATTATTAGAACCTCTTAACGCTCATATAGCATAAACCTCAAGGAGAAATAAATAATCTTGTTTGCAGAAAAAAAACAAACCAAAACCAAACCAGAAAAGAACATGGAGCTGGCATACTGCAGCTTGTATTGATCTTTCTTGATTGAATTCCTCATACACTGACTTTCTTTTCTTTTTAAAAAAACCCTGCAGCCATGCATTTCAGTCCATGTGTTTGGAAAAACCCTTGCAAAGATACCTGTCAGGTCTATAGTCTCTCCAAGGTATGGTTTGCAGTTACTTTTGGGTACGATGGTGTTCAAGCTCCAGAATTAAGGAAAGGGGAAAAGGAATATACTGCCTAGTAATTCATGTAAATCAGCTGATTTAATGAGAGAGCATGCTTTGGAAAAGTGGGTTTAGTCTAGTGTTAATGTCTCACTATGAGAAAACTGCCTCATTATAAGGCTTAGTAAAAGTCAGAAACAACTGCAGTGCAGTGTGGATTAATTAAAATTCAGGCATTAACTGAGATTGATCTCAAGTCATAATTCCTGTGAGTAACATCCTTTGCCACTTGTTGTTTTTGTTGAGGATCTGACAGAGGTTTTCACAGAAAGTGGGAATGTGACCTACTACCATTTCTTTCCGTCTTGAAGTTTCTCTGCTAATGTCCCTGCATTGTGAAGGGAAGCAGATGGATCTACAATATAAGAATTTCTTTAGTCTTCATTTATTGATGGTTCCTGTCTTCAGATCTTTTCGATGCTGAGGTGTTTTCTGTGTTAGAGCTTTTTTGTGGGTAGGAAAGAGGGTAGATATTCCTTTTTTTCGTTTCAAGGCAATTCATCAAATGATGTTTCCATAACCCGCAGCTGCAGACATTTAGTTTTGACTGTTTAACACTCCCCCTCCCAGTTTATTATTCAAAGATACACTGTTTGTAATGATTAAATATAAGCACATCAGAAATGCGTAATGATGCCAATTTTCTGCCTAGTTTCCCTTTCCTAGAAGCACCTTATCAGTGCAATATAAAGCCCATGATGACAGCAATTTACACCTCTGCAGAGACAATAAAACGCAAATAGCTTGGTTTATGTGGAGTATTCTCACCAGGAAATAATTAGTTTTACCTTCTCATTATTTTCCCTCGTGCAAAAAAAATACACTGACTGCTGTTTTGTTTTGTTGATGTTTATTTATTTATTTATAAAGCTTAGATAAAAATTTATCTATTACAAATGCCTGTCAAGGAAAGTTGAGTATTTGTTGGATGCCACCTACTGAAGAGGCCCTTGCCTGCTGCTTTTTATCACTGCTTATTTGCAGAGTGAGATTTGTGGGTTTCAGATTGCAGAAGTGAGTTTGTGTTATGGGCTGGACTCACTAAACAATGCAGGGCCATAGAGGCCAGATACAGCACAGCCCCTTCATCTGGATTTGAGATACACAGACCTCTACTTTATAAATGGTACTTTGTATGGGTTTTAGTTTCTGTGGGATTTTTGTAACACAGCCTCACTCAACAAAACTACTGCACCATAGGGAAAAAAGTATTGGTGCTGTCAGAGAAGTAATATTAGGAAGGCAGAGAATAAAACTGTCAGCTTTTCCAAGCTGGAAGAGTTTCCCAAAGGGGCTTTTTATTTTGTGAGGAAAACTACCAGAGGCTTGTAGCATTACTGGTATTGATTTTAATGTTCCAGTTTACAGTGTTTTATTTGCCAGAGCATTTTGATTAAGATGATTTGTCTTTGATCTTCCTTCTCAAAATGGCTTTGATTTGAAATTGATTTTATGACAGTTTATAACATACAACTAAAATGGTTAAAGTATTTTTTTTAATCAAAACCACTATGCTGATTATTAATATGAAAGTGATATTATGAGTCTGAATTATTAACAATATTGTTTTTAAGGAAGTCTCAGGTCATGTTTTGTTCTCAGGTCATGTTTGGCTCTATGTCAGAATAAACTCAGACGACAAGCTACCACAATTTCTCATGGAAGAGAAACTCTTAGATTGAAGCTGCTTTGTTTGAATAAGTTTTCTGTCAGTGAGTCATAGATAGCAAATACGTATTGGTTCCTTTCACTGATTCATTCAAATAAGATTAAAGAGAAGAGGATGCTATAAGTCACTTGTTGATCTACTGAGCTAGAAAAATAACCACATCATTAACTCCCATCTTAAAAGGTAGGACTAATCTTCTTTAAAGTTTAGGTTGTGCTTGCCCCTGCTCTATAAATTAAAGCAACTCATCCCTCAGCTTATTACCTCTATGACATCCACAAAGGTCATAATTCCAGAGCACAGATGATTCATGTCCCCCTATTTGAATTCCTTCCTGCAGCCCAGCATTAGAGATCATCAGAAACTGCCTACATCTGCATGAGGAGGCAGGCAGGATGAGAGGGCACTGTTTTAAGCCTTTGATTTTTTTCCATCATGAAGCTTTTCTTTCCCTGTTCTCAGTGAGACTAGTCAGAATTTGTCAAAGCAGCTCTTTCCTACTTATGCTTTTGGGATTGTGTCTATTGTTTACCGTAATTTGGTTGGCTAGTATCAATAACATAGACCTCCGCTCTGAGCAATGACTTTGTGAGCCTGAGCACTGGCTGAACATTGGCACACATGTGGACAGAGAATGGAGATGCAGCTCTGATTCTTGGCTCACCAGTCTGCACAGGAGGACTTATATTTGCTGCTTGCACTGGTCAGCAGACAATTATTTCGGTACTCACTAGTTCTGTAATTGAAAATTACATCTATCCTTGTATGTACAGACTTCAAAGGAGGCAAAAGAGCAAAAGGAAAGTGAGAAAAAAGATGGCAGCAAAGCATTTAAAAATTAGGATACCAAATTCGGTGTGTGAGTTGGAGCTTTACTCTAATGCTATGATTCTATGATGGCTAGCTGTGCAGTCAGTCACAGAAATCGAGATAGACCAAGATGTGTATGGCTCTCCTTCAGAAGGGACAGGGTGCACATCTAGAGCCAAAGCCTGCGTATTGATGTATCTGAATTTGCACTTTTTCAGAATGACAAGAGCATCATCAGAAGATTCGGAAGCCTGAAAACGAAGTGTGGCCAGGCAGTATCTATTTCAACAGGAATCAGGACTTAGAGGTCTGAGTTTATTTCAGAATGGGAGTTTGCTCCTTTTATCAGTTTTAAAAGCCCTCCTTTATGTCTTTTTATAACTGCCTGAGCTTGTAACACATCAAATAGCTCTTGCCCTCCTGCACATTGGTATGCTACCTTCCTCTGGCTCCAGCCATGCTTTTGCGTACATGTTGTACCATCATCCTGTCACATTTCCATGGAGAGGTGGATGGTAACAATGATTACGCTGCAGATTTGACCAATATTTTCTCGGTTTGTTAGGAAGATTCTGTGGCAGGGTCACCTAAGGCTAATGAACAAAAAACAAATGGTGTCACTAGTGGTTAAAAGATAATTCAAAGAATTAACACCAGGAAAAGAAAATGCTGTACACAAGCTAGTTTATAAATTTCAAACCTTCTTAAACAGAAGCAGCTGGTAGCTTCCCTATTGTGAATACCAGGCTTTTTTATTGGAAATCAATCATTCCTTCTATGGGAATCCATTAGAAAGCGCTATCGTAGCAATCTATTCCATCTCACCGATACTTTTTGCAGCAGTATGATCTCCTGGACTTGTATTTATCAATGATTTAGGATGGCTGGCATCTTTAAAGGACATTAATTATCTGTACTCCTACTGTGTTTAAATTTTTGCATAAAGACATTGTATATTAATCATAGTTATCCTCTCAGATTACAGGGAACAAACTTGGTATGTTTAGGAGTTGGCTTAATTTCATGCTAGGAGACTGAGCATATTATCCATAAATAAAAATGCAATGGTACATACAAGGGAAGGAAGAATTTACAGTAACAGCGCAGCTCCAGATGATTTTGTGGCTCTTTTGAGAGGATTTGCATTATGGTCCTCATCCCCATGACATCAGCCCATAGCCTCTCATTTTGTCTCTCCAAAAAGGATTCACAAAAGAGCAGGCTATACCTTGAGTCTCCAGCTTGGATGGCATGGAGCTCTTGGAAGAACTGGAAAGCTATAGAGGAGAACTCAAAACATTTGTTTTGAAGAACAATAGACATTTTATGTCCTGACATATCTTAGCTTTCACTGTGATCATAACCTTCATGTACTTCTCTCTCTCCCTGAATGTGAAGGCAGGGCCGTCTTCCAGCTGGGCGGAGAAGGTCATTCTGGTCATTCTCATCTCTTGCCTGCTTTAGGAGGAGAACAAGAGCGTGTGCTTAGCACAAAGGCATGTGTTTTTGGGTTTAGGTCAGGTTTTTTCTGACATGGGGACAACCTGTAACAGCCTTCCTCTCAGATCCAAGCATGTAAGGGAGGATATCAGTACTGACCATTTTACTACATTTGTCAAAATTTGTATTTTAGTATTTGCGAAGATATTTAGTATGACTGTTTTAAATGCCATATATGCAATCAGAAAGCAGGTATACTTTTGGGTGAGTACCTAAAAGTCAAGACAGGATTTGGACCTTGGGCATTAGTACCTATTTCAATTTAGTGGGAGAAAGAGTTCCTGTTAGTAAAGCAACAAGATTAATTTATCTTGTGGCGTATTTATGCATGAGTCTGAAATGTTTGTCTGAGCAGTCTAAACCAGTTAACTGGGAAGTTTTAGCATTGAAAAAACAAATTAGACATCTCTGTTTTCTAAGAAACTCAAAAGTTTAATGTTCAGCAGTGCTGTGGCTCCAAGGACATTAAACAGTAATGTATATTTAATAACTTGTTATATTCTTAATAATAATGTATGCTGTTTCAGATATGTAATCTGAAGAATATAGCTTGTGGAGGAAGGGGAATTCTCCAGAGCACAAATCAGTAATGTGTCATTCATCTTATCTTGATAAATGTGTCATTTATCTTTGTTATCTTGTTTGTTATTTTGTTTGTAGTAAGCAAAGAGATACTTTGTGGGTCTTTCTCACTGTTAGAAAGCTTATTTGAAGATTTATAATGAACTTATTACTTTACTATGCAAACATAAGTGTTTCTTTTAGAATGTCAATAATCAGGTATGTTTGGAAAGATTTCTCTTACTGAAAAAATGTATATTTAACTGATTTATGTCTGTCCAAAAGTCCAGAAACACAAAGCTGTACATCAGGCCCTGTTGGTGAGGCACATATTTTGATTAGAATAAAGGATGCTTTTGCAGTTGTCATGTAATAGGCTAGTCAAGTTCTGTTGAATAAATGCAGTGTATTTTCGGCCTCACTGTGCAGTTGTGAAAGGGTTAGGAGACTAAGCACATCCTCTAGGGAGGGCTATTAAATCATGTATTTCACTCAGGATCCACAGCCTGTCTGCTGATGGGAATTAATTTATTAATGCTCTCTTTCTTCCAAAAAACCAGGAAGTCTTAGACCTTAAACCCACAGCTGGTTTCCCTGCCCACTCTTTGTGCAACAGGATATTTGCAACAAGTGCTTCTAAAAATGAGAAGACTAAGGTTTGCCCTGAGGAGGTACACATTTCCTGTCTCTGTTTGGTATGCTAGATCAGGCTGTGGGGTAGCTGAATTTGCTAATGCTGTGCTGCCCAGTGGTTATGGCACTCTCCTGCTCCTGAAACAGCTCATATACTTTATGCAATGGATGTTACACAAAGGAACAATACAATATGATGTTAAACAGGCAGTGAGCAAGATTGCTGCTTGTGTATGAAGATAGTGAAAATTCTTGGAGATTTCTTCACTAATATTCAGGTGCTGGCCTGGTACACTCATCCCCAACCTCTGCTACACTATTTACACCTTTACAGTGAATTCATTATCCCCCCTTTTCACCTCATCCTGTGTGGTTCTCACTGAATCCCTATGCATATTCCATATGCAGTATTTCATTTCATAGGCATGGTCCAGATGCTCTGGTCAAGAGAATCTTGGTATTTATAAACATCATTTGTTTGAGTGGGTCTGGACTGACAAGTTGGATGTCTTCATCCTTATTATCTTCTATTCTAGCAATCTATGTGTCATCCACACATTTTAACAGCAATAACATTCTGTATTATTTGAGAACATTAATAAAACATTATTAAATTAATCCCTGCAAAAGGATCATCCTGTTAGAATATTCCTCACTTCAATATGACTCTTGACAGCTGCATTTGGGCATCTGCCAATTAGTGAGCTCTTAATCCATTTACTGTGTTCTTTACTGGTTTATAAGACACTAATTTTGTAATAAGACTCAGATGTGGTACTAAATCAAACACCTTATGAGAGGCAAAATTTACCAGTTACTTTTGTCAAACAAGTTGTAAGTTTCTTATCAAAGAAAACCATAGATACAGTCATCTTCAGGGCTGAGTTACAGAATCTGAATCAAAACATTTGAACAAAAAAGTACATATATATATTTCTTTAGGACTAATTTAATTGAGAATTTAGAACTGGAAGCCAGAACTGTAACCCATGTGTGGTCTACTTTCAGGTAAATTTATGAAAAGTGAATTAGTATCATGTGTAGCATCTTCAGTGAAAGGGAATGAAGGTACCTCTTCTTGCTCCTTTCTTGCTGGCAGTTTCCTCCTTGAATACCTTACTCAAATTGTTTATTGATAGGTTGTGAGAGAGGTCTTAGTGCACTGCTATTGGCCAAAAGTAATGGGGGAGCTTGGGTGGCAGTGTAAGCCTGCTGCTCCAGACACAGGATTTTTTAAAAAGCACTTGCTCTTCCTTATCCTCTGAAAGAAAGATGACAGCTTCAGGAGAAGACAATTAAATTTCCTAATGGAAATAGGTGCAATAAAGTGTCCAAATTCTTCTCTCCTCTCCATCTCTGTTTTTGAATGGTTGGTTTAGATTTCTCCCATTCTGATCTTTATGCAAAACCATTGTTAGGTACCTGAAAGGGTATCTGCACAGACTGTTGCCTCCTGATATGCATGTGCTCTGCCTCAATCTAAGCCTTGTAAATGTCGATCTCCACAGGTTAAGCTGCCATTTTAGCGTGGCACTCTGCTAGAGTCAATACAGTTTTCCTCTTCAGAGGAAGCAACATTATATTGTACTTAGCATCCGCTTCCATTCCCAGCTCTACTGCCAGAAGTGCAAATAATAAACTCTGCAGTCTTCAGCTGAAGCCATGCTTTCAGGACAGCAGTGCTTTTGTGGCTCTAAGTACCAGAACTTGGGAAGGAAATATTCGCCTTGAAATAGAAGGAAATAGAAGGAAAATCCACCTTGAAAGCTGTCCAGGTTTCAGCTGGGAGAGTTAACTTTCTCCCTTGTAGCTGGTGCAGTGCTGTGTTTTGCCTTTATTCTGAGAACAACACTGATAACACACCGATGTTTTAGTTGTTGCTCAGTTGCGTTTACCCTGATCAGGGAATTTTCAGTCTCTCGTGTTCTGCTAGTGAGGAGGGGAACAAGGAGTGAGGAGAGAGCAGAGACAGGACACCTGACCCAAACTAGCCGAAGGGGTATATCATACCCCAGCACATCATGACCAGTATATAAACTGGGGGGAGTCACCCGAAAGGGACTGATCACTGCTCAACAATGGGCTGGGTATCAGTCAGTGGGGGGTGAGCAACTGCATTGTGCATCACTAGGTTTATTGGTTTTTATTTTTTTCTTTTAGGTTTATATTCTCTCCCCTTGTTATTTCCCTTATCATTATTATTGTTATTATTATGAGTGGTATTATATTATACTTTAGTTATGAAACTTCTTATATCAACCCATGGGGCTTACATTCTTTCAGTTCTCCTCTGAGGAGGGAAAAGGTGTTGGGGGTGAGCAAGCGGCTGCGTGGTACTGAGTTACCAGCTGGGTTTAAACCATGACAAAAAGTGTAATATGAGGTCATTTGAACTAATATCACATTAAACATTTTTTTTCTTTTCTAATTTTTGTTGCTTCAACAGGTGCCTACAAACTGAGAACAGCAGCTGCACCAATCTTATAAATATTAATAGGTCAAAACCAACTCTAAGGATGTTCTATACTAATGATATTATGCAAAATAAGAGCACGAAAGGAAAATCATGTAGACTTTTGGGAACGATAACATTCTGTCGTTCCAGATCTATCCAGACATCTATATCACAATTTTAAAATACCATAATTCTTTTATATATGGCATCAGGCAGTTTTATGAGCTTTAGCATAATTTAACTGTGCAGGTATTGAAAGATTTAGAGTTACTGTTGTCAGCCATTCCTTCAAGTAATCATTGTTACTAGAGGAAATGGGAGAAAATGGATTTAAAAATCATGATCTTGACAAATTAGAGAAATGGTCTGAAAAAACTAGGCTGTAGTTCAGAAAAAATGAGAACAAAAACTATACCTAGATGAAAGTAAGAACAGCACACAAGACAGGAAAATGCAACTAGGCAGAAGTTCCGAAGGAAAGGATCAAGAGTTGAATTATAAATACAT
>WYDI02005790.1:0-24640 GCA_009867235.2 Psittacus erithacus
TTCATATATATATAATACATATATTAATATAATGTATAATATATTTATAATACATTATAAATTTATAATACATTATAAATTTATAATACATTATAAATATATTACCCAGAATTTTAAAAATTATGAAAATTACGTGCAAAATTATTGTTGATGTTCAGTAGCTAATTTTGAACTTTATTATCTTGACAGATTTAATTTTCAAATATAATTGATTTATCACTTGTCAAAGACAGATTTTTAGTTTAAAGCCATTAGAAATTTGAAAAATGTGTCCAAAGCCAATACAATATAGTAATTGATCTTACTTTTATGCCACTTAAAATACTTAAAGAAAAAGTTGGTTGGGGAAAAAAAATCACTTCCTGCCTAGAACCACATGTCCCCATTAAAAAAGTTCCTGAGTTTCTGAATTAATCATATAACCTTTTAGAAGTAATCATGGAAACGCTGACACATCACCAGTGAATCAAGCATACAAAACCTAAGAGGTATTTTCTACCTTTCTCTGTGGTGGCCTTTGTTTCCTTACTTGTCACTATTGGCTGGTAGTCACAGCTATCTTGTAGGGAGCAGAGTATTCTGTAACATATAGGAGCCCCATCACAGAGCTGTAAGCTGTGGCACCTGTGTCTGTGCAAACATGGTATAAAGGAGCTAGTCCTACCTGGAAAAGCAATCGTATGTGAGATTTAGAAAGCAGTTTGAGAAATGCATAGCAATAGCTGACAGTGTCTGTTGCTAGCTGACATAAAAGAAACTCTATTTCCTGTTCTATATCTGGTGCTTTTAGGTGACAGACTTCACATAGCACTGGGAGCCAGAAGCAAATATTTGTAGCAAGTAGAAGGAAGGAAAAAGTAGGAGAAAGCATAGCCAAAGAAGTGGATTGTGAAGGTGCCATGTCCAGCCATGTTCTAAGTGGATAACAGCAAGATCAGATTACATTTGTCAAGGCAAGAAAAGTAGATTTCCGTAATTGGAAAGTGAGCTGGCAGAGTGCACACAAATTTCAGTGGTGTGGATGGCTAGAAAAGAGCATATTTCAGGCTAGAAATACATTGCAATCACTAGTATGGCAATGTAATTTAGTTTATTGGAAAGGTACATTACAGGTTAAACCCACTACATTGCAAACAGCTCACTGAAGTGCAAATAGCAACCTGCCATGGCAGCACAGTGATCAGCACGTGTAAACTACCCAAGTACTTGCTTGCATTTGCTTTATACAACACATTGCATTGGACTCAGCTACTGTGAGGGGAAAATTTGGATCTCCATGTTGGGCTAAAGGAATCAAAATAAAATCAAGATAATATTCTGCCACCTGTATTTTCTGAATCTGTTTCCTTATCTTTTCAAAGCCAAGAGAGGGAGTTCTACTACATCTGTACTTCAAGCCATCTGCTTAGCAATGAAAGGATAAGTGAAACACCTGCTGATATTAGGCAAGTGGGTATCTTGAAAAAAAACATTCATTTTTTTTTCCTTTTGAGTAGCGCAACAGACATTACAATAAAAATCAATATATATATATATATAAAGCTGTTTGTGCTTCAGTTGCATCTGGAGGATGCAGGCTGCATCTGTGAAATGAGATGGAGAGTACAGCATCCTCTATAACAGTCTCTGAAAGCCTTGACAAGTCCAGGAGCTTCCTTACAGCTGTTCCACATTCTCGGAAGCAACTCACCAGGAAGGTAGAAAGAAAGTTAGTGGCTGGTTGGTTCATGATTCTTCTGCATTCACAGGATAGAGCACGAATAGGTGCCTGTACATAGTGATTATAATATACTTATTAATAGGCTGCTTCAAAATAAGTCCATCCCTCAGGACAAACCAGGATTTCTCCAGCTGTGAAACAATGAGTAAAAATGTATGTTTCTATTTACTGCCATCAGATTACAGACATGATAGCAAGTACTAGAATGCATGCAGACCTGCACATTTTTAAATGAGGCAAAGCTGGACTTGAGTGTGGCTTGGCCAAGATGATTAACACTCTTTTGCCTTCTAAATTGTGGAAAGAACTAGAATCGTATGGGGAAGTGTAGCAGTGGAAGTTTTGTTCACAGAGATGTGGTCAAACAGCCCCTGTTCCGCATTTTACTTTGGCATGTCACTGCCAGATAACGAATGGGATTCTGAAGGCTCACTTCTATAGGTTTTCAGCTGTGTTAACCTAAGCCCCCAACCACCTCAGTGAAAACTGAGTAGAGAGCAATACTAAAGGGGTGTTCTGGAGCACAGAACCTTTTTTCATCCTTCTGGTCACATACTCTTAAAAGCAGCCTGGACTCCCCCAGTGCTACAGCACTGCCAGCTTCTGATATGTTGCACTTCATCACAGCTTTGCAATATGCCTGAGGATACAGTAGTGTTAAAGTACTTCTTTATCCCTACAGCAGTGGATGGTAGTGCCTTCCTGGAGTTCCTACAGGTTATGGAGCTCTATCATATATCTTTGCAAGTATCAAAAAAGGCAACTTGGTTGTTCATGACTGTATCACATGACTTCAAACACAAATCCTTACATTTATTTTTTATAGGATCTTATACACAGGCAGGTAATATAACTAGGATCCCAGCCTAATGGCTTACACAAGAGTGGAGGATGCAAATCCAGTTTTATGTAACTTAATTCTCTTTTATGGCTGCATGGCTGCTTGGCTGCTTGTGTGTGTGTTTTCACTCTGCTGTCCCATGTGTGCTTTTAATTTTTTATTTGCAGGTAAAAAATTTCTTTTAGTGTGTTACATGCAAACTGAGGGGTTAGAGTTGTCTTGCCAGGCCAATGTTGTGCTGAGATGTGCAGAACAAACCATCAGAAGACCTTGGGATTATAGTTTATGCATATAGCTGTTGCATTTTATTGGTTTGCTCTTAATGAGGTACTACTGAAGAACTTGGAAGAATGGCCTTGAGGGTCATTTAACATAATGAATCATCCAAATTTAACCTAATTATAGAAGCACGTGAAGAAACTAAAGTTCTCTGTTTAACTGCAGAAAGTAATGTTTAATACAAGGTGAAATGTCCGTAGGTGCTTAACAAAAAAAAGTGACTCAGAGACTCAACAGGAGAAAAGTTAAACTGCATTCCAAAACGTGGATACTCATAATGATGTCGGTTTTAACTATTTTCTGAAAATTTTCAAACAAGTTAATAGAATTATTTCCTTTATGATATGAGAAAAATTATTTAAGATGACATGTTACGATTCATGTTCATGGATAGATTTGTGGCAGAGGATGGTATAAGATGATTTAATTTTGCAGTATCTTCAGCTCTTTTACATCATTAAGGTAATACAAAAAAAGGCTCTAAAATATCTCTATTAAATACCTAATGGTTATATATATATTCAGTAGGAGAAACTTCATTGTAAGTGGCAGCAATGACCTGCAAGGCCTCTTCCCCAGATACTAGTCACTTGGTAAGAAGCCAAAAAGATTGCCTGTTATGTTTGAGCAGATTCTATTTTCTGGTAACACCTACTGTGGGTCTACTGCAACAACCTGAAGGAGCTCCAGGAGCCCTAGCCAGAGCCTCAGGGAAAAGAGGGCGGCAGAGAAGGAGAAAGGGAGCCCAAAGAATTCTTGAATTAAAAGCATAAATGCTTCATGATGCGTAAACAGAAGTGCCACATGCTAGATATTTGAATCCTTGCATAAATGTAATACCAGCTGTAGCCTCGTCTGATTTTCAGCACTGCCACTCAAGATAATTGTGATATATTGCAGCTACTTTAAAAAAAAAATTCCTAAAGTTTATGAGTTTCTAAAGAAAAAGACTCAAAATCTTGTACAGTTTAGAACTGGGCTAATGTAGAACATAGAAGTCTTGAAATATATAAATGGCTGCTGCAAAAAGGGAAACAAACTCTTCTCCATTATCCATGGGGAACAAAATAAAAAGCAATGAGCTTAAGTAAAATAATGTACATTTCTTTCTTAAAGGACAGTTAACCCCTGAAACACATTAAGGCAAATCTTTCATATAGTAAGGGGGTTTAGTACTAGCCATTTATCAGATAACAGAGAGTTCCTTTGAATGGATTTTATAACGTCTGAAGGTTCTTTACAGCACTACAATTCGCTATTCACCATCTCAGAAGATAATTTTGGATGCTTCTTACACCATTGTCTCTGATTACATAGCTTTTATGGGGAAATTTAGATGTTTACTTCTAAGTCATACATAGCCAGTCAGAATTATATTCACTTTCATGATTGTTACTTTGCTTTGCCCAAAAGTTTTTGTGTTGTGAACTGTTACTGTTAAGCTAAATGAAGGAATGAATTATTCCAACGGGAAAGGAGGAGCTTCTGGCCTTTTTTTTTTTTACCAGTTTTACAAGCAAGAGGTTTATGTTTAAACAAGAGTTGACTCTGTCTATGACGAAGTTAGAGCATAAAAGTCCCCCAGTATTTCAGACACTCAGATTGCTTAGTTCCATGTAGAAATCTTCTGGGGTGTGCTGTCAAGTCTGGAGGGGACAATTTTAACTTTCTGAAGAAACAGTTTTTTAAAGGTAAAACAAATGTCATGGAGAAAACATAACAGTTAGTTTGTGACCTAACAAATCATATGACAGCTGTTGTCAAAAAGACGCATGAAGGGGGAAATGCTGCTAACATTTTCCAGAATCATCAGCAACATTTTAATATGAATTGAAGTAAATCGCATCAAGAAATAAATATTTCCATATTACGAATGCTTCCAGTGAATAATATATATATATATATTTCTCCAGGAGTGTACAGTGATTATCTATAAAATGTTGTTCTGTGTGATAGCGCTGAAATGACAGAAAAATACTAGAGAGGGCTCAGGCAAAATGGTGAGTCGTGTTCATCTGGCCTAAAATTTCTGAATCTTTGAAAATGCCCATGAGTATGTAAGAGAACAGTAGTATGATTCAATTTTTCTTCACATTTAAGTGAGTGAAGGTCACTTCCAGCTGGAAGGTCAGCTCTGAGCTTGGGAACCACCTCTTTTACAAATAAATACGCTGAAGCATGCCCTGGATTCAGTTCAGTGCTTAAGGATGGCCTGTGCATGTGTAAGAACTTCTTTCTGTGGCTGCTTTTTCTGCTGCTTTGGACTCTATTGCCTGTTTGTTAGAAAGTGGACTGCTAGCAGTTATGGTTGCTCACCACTCAGATTTACAGCTTTAGTAAGAACTGCTAAATGAAGAACTTGCAATTTCATCACATATTAGTCCCCTAATTTTGGTGGAAGTTCAGTTTCAGTACTCATTAATAGGTCTGATTAAAAGCCTAAGCAAGGAACACACAGAGAAATTGCATGTCTTTCCTTTTCTTAATTTTGCCACTGATCTTGGTGCTGTGAAGGCAAAGCAATGCAAATGTCTTTAGGGAAAAGCAATTAGGAAGATATCCCAAATGTACTAGTTTTTTTTTTTTTTTTCTTTTTTTCTTTAAGAGTTTTGCACAAGTACCTTAACAAAATATTTTCTCACAGTGAAAGAAGAAAACTGCTAGTGAAAGCTTATTGTGGTCTAACTAGCTGGAAGCAAGGCTCACTTAACAGTAAGAAACAAACCAGGGTTTACCCATCTGGTATTTATCATAGATTTCTTTGTGACCTCATGTCCAGGAATGGCATGGTGCCTGAGGTGCAATTCTAAACATTAAACACAAGCATATCCCTCTTTAATGCTGTATTTTTCAGTGTAGATATATGATGCAGAATTTCTCCTCCAGTACACGAATAAACACTCTTTGAATGCTTTGCAAAAAGAGGGAAACTCAGACTGCAGCTTCTGGCTATCCAGTGTTTAAGAAAACCCACTGCTCTGAAAAATTTTTGGAACTAAATACTGGTCGATGAATGAAAACTTTTGATCCTGTAAACTGAGAATTTGTAAGTGCAAGCAAACATTTTGCAGGCTTATTCTCGAGTGTCTGGGGGATTTTTTTGCTTTCCTTTAATGTATTTAGATGTAAAACAAATGAAACCAGAACTACAAACCAAGCACAAAATCCTTCTGATGGAAGCAGCAGCAGATCAGTGTTCAGCTACCAGATTCCTTTCATCCAATGAGTATCCAGCGGCAGTTATGCTCCTAATAAAGATCACTGGCTAAAGCAGCAGTTAATGAAACTAACTGCACTCATATCTCTGGGATTTATGGGTCTGCCTTTTGACAAGAAAGACATTCTTCAGTAGAACAAAGCTCAGAAATCAGTGCTGAGGGAAATCTGTCACACAAAGTAAAACAGCCATCTGTAACAGACTCAGAAGGCAAGAAAGTTATGCATGATTTAATAAAATAGCATCCAGAGAAAAAAAAAAACACCAACCAACCAACAAGACCTGTGGGCTAAAAGACACATTTTACAGTAAGAGTTAAATGAAGAACTAGCTTTGGCTTAATTTCCTATTAAGATACATCTCGTGACTGAGATAAAATATTGTATTAGAAGTGATTATGGGGTGGAGGCAGAAAGGAGACATGGCCTTCTGCAAAGAAGGATATTTAAACAATTTTCTAGTCTGATGTTGAAACCCCAGTGTTTTTTTAGGGAGTACAACTCTTTAATGCTAGTATCTGTAGCAGGGAAACTGATGGAACAGTTTGGCTTTGCACTAGACCTTAAAAATTAGAGATGCTGGTGGTCTTCCTGGGGAGAAAGAAAAAATGAGACTGTGGAGTACTCTTGGTTTCTTCAGATCTCTAGTTCCAACCTAAAACTCCAGCCTAAAATCAAACACTATGTGGAAGCTGAAGCAGTTTAGACTGGGCATGTAGAGGCTACCCACATTGCCATCCACAACTGGATCCTGCATTCAGTCAGAAGTGCAGCCCTGGAAATGAATCTCCCTCTCACTGATGGTTTTTAGTTCACAGTGCAGAGCAGTCTCAGCATAAACATGAGATGCCTTTCAAACAAAAGTAAACAAAATAATAATAATAATTTTTAAAAAAACATAAATAAAAGTAAACCGAGAGCTGGTTCGAAATAACTCCTAGAAATGCTGCAGTTAAACAATCATCTTGTACAGGAAACCATCAAAGTTGGGGGTTTGGTTGTGTTTGAAGACTTCAGAATAACAGCTTGGTTTTAGATCTGGTTCATGGGGAAAATTGGTATTTTGGTCATATTTTATCTAAAGGTATGATAAAAAATAGTATTTTAGATAATGCAATGTCCTGGCATGCTTATATGTTTATACTGCATACATAAATATATAACAAATGCTTGTGATAAGCTATTGTTTTAGTATGGTTCTGATTCTTCAAATTCAGTGCTTATGCATGAAAGCAAAATAACCCTGCATTTCAGCTAAAAGCATCAAACATTTAAGTAACAAATTATTTTTCATTACAGAGACTTGAGATTGTAAGGAAATATTAGCAAGCCATCTTGAAGAATATTATAGTGATTAGAATTCATAACAAGAAATATTTTTTTTGTCTCAACAAAATTTCTGCTTTGTGGTTTGATTTGCAATATTGATATTGAAACTAACTGTATGCTAATATTTGCAATGATTGTGTAAATAATCATGAAGAAATTGCCTCTAAAACTCTCATGTTGGGAAGTTAATTGGCTATGATGCAATCTATGTATTCTATTAGTATTTGAAAATTTAACGTGAAAGAAGTTTAAAAAGATATGAAAGGAAATTAACAATATGCATTATTCTATTAAATTACCATTAGTGTGTAATTAGGAAGAAGTAAATAGTATTAAAATCTTAAAATTGTCAAATTAAACTCTAAAGATTTTTATTTTCAATGTTTTCCATTCTTATGTAAATATCCTTATGGTTTGCCTCCCTCAGACAAACCACCATTGTCTTCAGCACTCAGATGCAAAGAAATAACAGAACTAAATACTGGCAAGTACATATGGGATCCCATTTTTGGGAGTTATGAAAATATCAGACACTGGCTCATAGCAAACATCACCCTAATGGCAAAGTGGTATATCATTATAAGGCAAACCAGAGTAAGCATCAAATGTCCTTAGAATATTCAAATTAAAAGACTAAATAGCTCAGTCTAGACTCCTCCACTCCTCTATAAGTGATTTATCTCCAGAACCTCACAGAAATGGTCATGTTTGACCATGAATTAACCTATTTCTCAATGACATTTATGCAAGCTGTGTTTTACCCTCTCCCCTACCTAATCTAATCATTAAAAGAGTTGCATGGCCAAACTTTAGGTTTAGGTTTTCATTCACTGCTCAGATGCATATTTTTTTCACTTAGCAGATACAAAATTGGTTTCTACAACTGGCAGAGATTTTCCTCATATACTGAATATCTCTGAGCTACTTGTCTATTTCTTTTGTCCACATAAGAGCACGTCAGGATAGCAACAACCATGGGCAACCTATGTCTTATTATAAAATAAGTCTTGCACTTCGGTGGGGGGGGGGGGAAAAGGGGGGATACTTTCCAAGGCTGCTTCAGCAGAGGTTTTTCTGTTTCTCAAAATCAACTGTAGATATGGGAGGACTGGCTCTGAACCCACAAGCTGGGTAAAAGAACAAAGCTAAGCTACAGCTCAACACAGAATAATTGCTTGCAAAACAGTATGTTTATCAAAAGATGTCCATAGTCTATAGCCCTAGTGTACATGAAGCAAACTATAAAACTCTCATTCAGCAATACATCCTTTTGATACTTAGCATGAGGATGGTACACTGGTATTTCTACATAACCGAGGTTAAGATAATAGATTTCATTCAACAGGACCTGCCTGAGGTAGCTTTATGTTTCTGGAGGTTTTGACTTGGTTCCTTGTCTGTTTTGCTGGAAGTTTATCTTCCTGGTAGTTACTCAGTTTAGTGGCTTTTAAAGTGTATGGGAGATTATTTCAAGGACGCCTGTATGTAAAACTACCTTGGAATGAATACAATCCTGGCTTCTCTCTAGCTCACTTGCTGTACAATGGGACACTCTTCTGGTACTCATCAGTAATGTAACTTTTCAAAGAGTGAGGAGACCACCTTGACCCTTAGCTTGAACACTGATTCATGAATACAAAACTCATGGGAAAAGGTTGTCATTGAGCTTTGCCACCAGTACATTACTGAATGATGGTACAAACTTTCTGTTTTATAACAATGCCCTTGAAAAACTACTGCTGTATGTTTGGCAAAGATGCACATTTCAGCTTACTATATTGTTAAATACCTTCCTTTTTTCTTAGATATAAAGAAGAATGTACAGGTGAGATTTAATGATGTATGGTAAAAACTCTTCTGTACTTAAAGAAGACTATGCAAAGGTCACACATTGTATAAGTTTTCTTTAAATGAAAAATGCCTTATGCAGAGTCTGTGGGTGGAATTTATCTCACTAAGTGACTAAAAGTTAAACATCTTGACTTTCTCTGTAGTCAATGGTGAAAGGCGGGCATCTTTAGAAATGTGACTCATTTTGTCCTAAGTGTCTAGAAAAAGTAGGATAAATTGTCCCCTGAAGATTCTCAGCTCTCTCCGTTTACTTCAGAGGAAGCCTAGAAGATAGCTCAGTTGATTTCACTTTTAGATGACTAAAGTAAAGTGTGACAGATCTAAGGTCAGGGATATTCAAAGCATTTTAAAGGCAGCAGAAGCAGGCCCTTCATGCTCTAGAAAAAATACACAAGTTATTCATGCTGTTCTGTCTCAGCGAGGAATCTGGTAGCCTAAATACCCTCTAGAGGTGGAAGGAGGATGTAAAGCTACTCCCACAGCCCTGGTTAATAGGACCAGGCCAGTCCAGAAAAAAGTTGATATGACTCGTCTCACTAGTTACTACAGTGGTTAGCAGCCTTCAAGATTAACATGGGCACAGCTTACTTAGCCTTCTATTTAATCTTCTCTTTCCCAGGTTTAGATCAAGCCATTTTCTCAATGTTGAGGCATCTTCCTCCATTTATTATCACTCAAAAAGCAAACCTACTTCCTTGCGAGAAGTGAGCTGAGACATGCACTGTAACATGCATGATTTTTAACCTAGTGGTTAGAATATTCACTTTGAAAATATATCCCTCCTTTAAGTGTTAACTTTAATGCATTTATTTTTCTTCTGGATGAGTTTCAAAGTGCTTTCTAAGCTTTGCTGCAGTCATACAGTTCTTTCCTATGGAATCTGAATGTTATTTAAGCTGCTGACATGGAGTATCCTAAACAGTGACAGAAACAGAAGACATCTGCCTCAGTCTAATTGCTAAGGAAAGGACTGTGAATCACAATGATTACCAAACTATAGGTGCCAGAGCCAGAATGACACAATTAGAAAGACAGTGAATCCCTTCTCAGAAAATATCATAGGTCTCTCCAGTACCTACAGCTATTCAGCTCAGGAGCCAGGTGCCCCAAACGAAAACTTTCTAGAGTTTTAAAAAGCAAGCCCATGGCTGCACAGAACAGATATTTATACCAAGATATGGAGCATCTGGCAAGTTTTATTGTCAAGATTTGCACGATCTTTTTTCACCTTTGAGGCTGCAGCATGTTTGAAAATATTTTGATAATAATTAGTAACTTTCTATGTGTCCCAAATTATGCCCTAATTCTAATTAGAAATGTCATTAGAGAATCCAAATCTGCTAAATTATCTTTTTTAGTTGATTAACTTTCCCCTTCATATACCTGATTTAAAGTGAGAATCTAATTATCATCTCTTTCCTGATCCAAAGCTCTGAAATATTATATGTTCTTAAATTACCCACCAGGGAATGTGCACAGTGATGGTGCTGAATAGCATATTTCACAAGTGTTATACTTGCCATATAAATTATTATTAAATTATATTCCCTGGAGTGTATGCAGTGACATCTGGGATTGCTTCAGGCATTTAGAGTTCCGTGTCTGCTACCAGATCACTATGGTTTCGGGCATCTAGAGTAATACCATCTGTAAATTAATAAATGTCACCCTTCTGTGCTACTTCCTTTCAATCCATGCTCGTAACATGGCTTTCACAGTTTGATCTGCTTGTTACAAAAGTATCATATAAATACATAAAAATTAGCTGATTTCCTGTTGTGGATTTTTTTTTTTTAAATGTACAAATGCCATAGAAGGAAGTCAAAATTCTGTTTGCAATAATATGCAGTCATTAAAAAGCTATTTTATTCTGGGTTTTCTATAATATGGTGATTTTCTCATTTGTGTCAAATTCCAAAGAAAGCTGTAAGCTGCTGATTACCTGATGATTCTCACGTAAGTGTTGCCTTCCTGGAAATACAAGTGTTGGCTACCCTTTTCATAGGAATGAGGGCTTTGCAAGTGCTTTTCCTTAGCAAAAGATGAATTTTTAAGGATAAATAATAATTTTCTTAGTGTAGTTCTGACTAAAGGGAAGTCCTGCTTCATGTTTTGGAGGAGAGCTGTGTTGCTCCCTTAGAAATTCCATACCAGCATGTATTTCAATGAAACTCTACAGTATGTAGCTTTATATTTAAAGTGCGATTTTAGCATAGTCAAGATAAAATTCAGTCTTTGCTTAGAATGTAACAGAGAAGAAGCTTAATGCTGTAATAGAGACAACAAGACAAAACCCACCCCTGTGCAAAAGCTTGTAGCTACACTCATGCATTCAGTCTTTCTGCGTGACCATTTTCTGGGCAAATGCAAGCCATCTGCACAATGCTTGTGCTGGAAGCTGCCACACATCCACACTATACACTGAGGATAGCTTAAGATCTGGATGAGCTTCAAGAACCTCAAAGGGGAGAAAGTTCAGTCCCAAGCTATTCCATAATACAGACAAAGCACACAGCTCCCTGTAGAGTTGCCACTACACCATGTCTACCTATAGGGTTGCTTTTGTATGCTTCGCTTGTTGAAGGGGTATCATGTAGTTAGAGCACCCCTCCAGAGAAGGCACTTACCATGCAGTGTGAAGTCCTATGGCTGAGGTCCCCCCTTTATCCCTCTGAAGCTGAGGTGTAACTTGAGGAGAAGTTAGGACATCATAACCATGAAGACCTCCTCTGTGCTGTTTGCCTTCATGTCCTCTTCAAAAGATTATTATATAGAGATATAACATATACAGAAGCTATAGACAAAATTAGTTAATAATACTGGGATGTCTCATGGCTTACTGGGAGTCAGTGGCAAGATGTTGGCAGACAGAGACTGCAGGAGTGACCTCTGTGAGTGCAGGACACAGCTGAGCCCCTCAGCCAGGCTGGCGGTGTTTCTGAGAAAGCATTGTCGAGAAAGCATTGTCAAGAAAGAGCAAATTGCTGTTGTGTAAGCAGAAGAGGAAGGGGTGGAAAAAGAAAAAAAAAGAAAAGAATGAAAATCAACAGTATCTCACCAAAGTGAGAGGAGAAGGAGGTGCTTCAGGTGCCAGAGCAGAGATTACCCTGCATCCCATGGAGAGGACCATGATGGAGCAGGTTGCCACCCTGAAGTCCATGGAGGACCGTGCTAGAGCAGAGATCCACACTGCAGCTCATGGAGGACCCTATGCTGGAACAGGGGATATTTTCTGAAGGAAATACAGCCCATGGAGTGCCTGCACTGGCCCAGGCAGAGAGAAGCCATTATGGATTGACCACAACCTCCTACTCCCCATCCCTTGAGAAGCTGGGAGTGAAGGATTTAAATTGCACCTGAGAAGACAGTGAAGGTGGAAGGTGTTGTTTTAATTTTTGTCTTTGTTTCTTATTACCCAATGAGAAATCTATTGCAATTGGCAGTATTATATTAACTTTCCCTAAGCCAAGTCTGTTTTGCCCATGACAGAAATTGGTAAGTAGTCTCCTTAGCTTTATCTTGACCATAAGCTTTTTCATTGTAGTGCTTCCTCTTATCCTGTGGAGGAGGGGAGAGTGAATGAACAGTTAGGTGTGTGTCTGGCTGCTACTCAAGGTCAACCCACCACACATGGTCCTGTAGAGAATTGTGCTATCCCCTTTGCTCCCTATAGCTTGCTAATTAGCATGTTTGTGTTACATTTACCTTCAATTACTTGTGAGCAGGTCGTTGCTGCTTCTGCAGCCAATGACTCTTTACTTCATGGGCATCATCTGAATTGCCAGGCTGTTATTCCTGCAATACCTTTGCTATTGTGTTGCTCTCCATACCACCTTCCTTTTTCCCAATGAATGCAAAGATACAAAAACAAGCTTTGGCATCTCAGCCAACACATACAAGAAACTGGAAGTGTTACACAAAGACAAGCAAAATCATACGCTTGCTATTCTTGCATTCCTCCCTTACCAACTTCTACTCTAGATTAGTCTAAGGCTGATCTAAGATATCCACTCTTATATTTAGGCATGCTTTCCTATTGCTTCCTTATCCTTTTCTATTTTGTCTTTGCTGCAGAAAAATCCATCTGAACATATCAGGACAATGTTATCCCACAATACACTGCTGTGAGGAGAAAACCCAAAAATACTATGCTTTGCCTGCCTGTTTCCCTACAAGGAAAGTTTCATAGGTCCTAGGAAATGTTCACTTCGCAAATAGGTTTCAGAATGCCTGCAGGAAACTATAATAGACTTTCTATTAAAATTACTCAGGGATATGATTCAGCATACATTGAAACCAACAAAAATCCTTTCTTACAATGAATTGATTCTGGATTGTCTCTATATTTTACCTTACCTGCAGGCCATACTTTTCTGCCATATCCAGCCCATTCACTAGGTCTTGCTTTTGCTTTTATTCATAAGACCTCACTAGGGAACAGAGCTCCTTCATAGCACCAAAGATTAGACTGGCATAGTTCATGAAGCAAACCGCAGGACCTAGCAGAAATCTGTAAGCAATCTGGAATCAGCAGGGACTCCATACGTCATCTAGCTGTGGTACCCTGTTCCATCTGCAGCGCTCAAGAGAAAACTGAACCTGAAAAAAGCTCATATTAAAAGGTGCACTGTTGGAGGGGGTGAACGGAGTCTTCGGAGGCAAGGGCCAAAGTGCTCAAGCAGACCCTGGATTTGCTGAGCAAAACTTCATGAGTACAATAGAGAAAAAAATGGCAATTGGAATTAAGCCAGCCAAGTAGATCTGATTCAAAGGCCACCAATATCAGTGAGATCCTTCCTATTTATCTTGATAAAACTGGGCTCTGTCCCAGGGCAAGCAGTAAAAAAAAAAAATATGATCATGTTTTAGTACAAGGTTGATTTGGTGTCAGTTGTTCTTTTGTGTAGTAAAAGTGTTTCCTAGATGTCCCTATAAAGTACGTGTATATACACTGAGAGAATGTATACAACAAATTGCTATAGTCCAATAGACCTTCTGGGATAGCTTGATATGTAATTTCCCCCCCTACCCCCCACCCCCAAGATCTTTACTGTTTCAGAGGCTAAACATTTGTTATTTTTGCTCATTAGAGTCACATTTTCCAAGCATATAATAGGAGGGGTTGCCAGTTTATAAATTTTAAAAGAAAAAATGAGTTTATTACCTGATGTTCAGAACTGGATCCTCTGCGGACATCATTGGCCTTTGTAAAATTGTTCCCTATGGTGGTGTCTTTCAGTCTCAGGGGTTATAAACCCCTTATCAAATTCTACTTATATGTTGCTTCTGCACATTCGTTCTCTTGAAGCCTGCCCCTGAATAGTTATAGCCTCAGCAAAGAAACTGGATTTGCAAGCTGGTTCTTCAGCTGATGTATAGCCATATACGTCCAGCGAAAATCAATGGTGTTACAGTGATACAAACTAGCTGAGAGTAACTAATAATTTCTGTGTAGGTGTTTGTACAGGCTTAGCCCTGATCATGGGATGGAGTGCAACATGCTCCAGCCAGGGAGTGCTACACATTCCAGCCAGAAAACTTTGCAGCAGATGTCTTTCCTTGTCTGTAAGAAGAATATAGCAGTTTGATTAGTCTATCCAAAAAGCAAATTACAAATCCCTTGAACTAACCCAGCTGCCTGGTACATTGAATTTGTGAAGGGCAAAGTCCAGGATCACCCCACTTTCTACAGCCACTCTCCATCAGCATCCCTCCTACCTGCTGGTTTGTGGGGTTTGGGGTATAGGGAGTGCATTTCAGAGATCCATAAAATCTGCTTCCCCTTTAGCACCCTGTTTATATCCAGATGGCCTCAAAGGAGGTGTGAGAATTTTTGCTTCCCTTTGCAGTCGTGATTGCATACTCTGTGACTGTGTCCAAGTCACAGTCTACAGATAATATAGGTTCAAAATAATAGCAGCTAGAAATAGATGGGAATTTTTCTGCTGGCTCTTTATCACAAGTATTTTTGAGGCTATGCTTCTTTTTTTACACATAATTTATTCTTCCCAAGGTAGAAAGCAAATTAAGAATTTAGTTAATAGAGAGCACAAGCCAGAGCTCAGGACAGCCAGTTTCTACCTTACATGCTGTCATTGAGTGATATCTTACTCTATGCATGACCTGTTGACTTTCAGAATTGTAAATATATGATGGTATACCATTTTAAAGACAAATTATGACATAAAATATAGTACTGATGATGGTGACATCCATTCCTTTGAGATGAAAGAAAATCTACAATAATTTTTGTTGTCTCAAATTACACTTGACAGTGACGATTTATTCACAGTTATATTGTTTTCATAAAGTTTAGCTGTTTGAATCCCAGTATTGTTTTATATGAGCCATTTTTTATTTATTGCATGATCAGTATGTTTATTGACTGTGTCTAACATATTTCCAAAATATTTTTTCTACTGAAACATCTCAAAGTTTTTGACAATGCTAAAGGCTTGATCTAAATAAAGCCAGTTAAATCAAAAACAAAACTCTCCTTTTCTTTAATAGGGCTTTGATCTAAGTGCATGGGCAAGTGTTCATTAAAGTCTTATTTATGTTTGTCTGACAAGTGGGCATCAGACTGAAGCCATGATATTTCAACAGAATACTCAGGGACCAAGGATAAGATCTCAGCAGGCAATACAGAGCTATATGACTTAGGAAAAATATTTTGAAAATAATATAATTGGACCAGACGATGAAAACCTTACTTATAATTTTTCTGCAGCTTCTTGCCAGCCCAGTTTTACTAGATAGAAAGGAGTGACTCATACAGGTACCCCCAGCAGAGCAGAAAGTCCCTGAAGGATAAACACACATTATCCTGTGTACTAAAATGCCTAAGCTAACATTAGGTGAGATAGATGTAGAGACACGAGTTAGTAAGCCCCTTTACTCTCTGCTGCACTATCGCAAACCTTCTACTTTAGCTCTAGACCAATATCTCTGCACAGCGCTACTTTCTCCATATAGTTGCACCAGATCATTCAGCTAGTTTAGTAACACTTCTGGTGGTGTCAGTTGCTGTGAACTGGTTTATTAAAAAAGAAGCATCTCCTGACTTTTAATGTGTGTTTCTTTGTAGCATATTTAAGTTATTCTTTGCATTAACTATTTGAACTCCACTGTATGATAGGACAAGCTTCACACCCTGCTCCTCCACGCATCCTACTTGAATTGTAACATGCTCAAATCACTAACCATTCAGAGTACTGTCACCATCATGCAGAGATAGCAAGAAAGCAAGAAAGATGAAAATGATAGGTTCAGGATCGGACTGTTAACTGCAAATTGTGCAAAAATTGTCCCCTGCTTGATAACCTTTACTCATAACTTTATACAATTATCATTAGGAAACCAAAGAAATCAGGGAAAAAAAAAAAAAAAGGACCTTTTTTCCTTTTCAATATCATGCGATTTAGCTGTTGCCTTGATTTGTTTTCTGAAAAAGTCTGCTGTCATAATAGGATATTTAGTAGGAGACATCATAACAATAAATAATCTGTGTTGAATGCTCTCAATTACCTTACTAACCAAGGATATTACATTAGGAGTCAGAAAGTATTCTGAGAACAATGAATCTGTTGATGCTGAAGTCATACATCACAGTGAGAAGTATTTTGCTGTCTCCAGGTTTACCTCTTAAGACTGTAAAGACAACTCTTGATTGCAGTTTTCTGATCTGCATTGAAGACTGCTTATTTGACAGCAAAGCTACTTTGGGGAATATTGTACACAGTTTCATAGTCCCTCCTCAAAGTAGCGCAAGAAATCTCATTACTAAGGTAAAAGCAGTCTGACAGTGAACTTTAATAAGACGCCATCTGAAAGTAATGAAATTCTGCTAATGCTTCCCAGCTGGTAGAAATGTTTTCTGAAGTGATAGATATGACTGGTAGGTCTACTCCACGGCTGAAGTACTTGTAGTGTCTGTTATACCATCACTAAAATCTAGGTGGAGTCCCAATGCGTCCATATTTATAATTTTCTTTATTTCTTCTTTTATTGTTTCCACTTCTTTTTCTTTCTCTAGAAGAAGTATTTCCTGTGTATAAATTGAAAGCCTAGATAGAGGTGCCATGCTTGACCTCGTGCTCACCAACAGGGAAGGGCTGCTTGGAAATGCGACGATCCAGGGCAGCTTTGGTTGCAGCAATCATGAGATGGTTGAATTCGAGATCTTCAGGACAGTGAGAGGAGTGTGCAGCAAGCTCATTGCCCTGGACTTCAAGAGAGCAGAATTTGGCCTCTTCAGGAACCTGCTTAGGTTCCATGGGATACAGCCCTAGAGGGCAGGGGAGCCCAAGATTGTTGGTTGATATTCAAGGATCACCTACTACAAGCTCAGGAATGTTGCATCCCAACTAGAAGGAAGTGCAGCAGAGGGCCAGGAGACCTCCTTGGATGGATAAGGAGCTGCTGAGGAATCTTCAAAGGAAAAAAGAGGCTTATAAAAGGACAACAAGGTGAACAATGAACAAAGAGAACTAATTGTCCCATTTTGATGTTGATTCATGAAGAGCAATTAATCGATGTTGTTTCTTGGACCCTTACTATTAAAAAGCTGAGAAGCAGAGGAAAAGGTAACTGGAAAAATTTTTTCATGTGGGTTTAAGATTATAGTATTCAAGCATTTTTGCAGTCTCACACTGGTACCAGTTTTTCAACTAGTGAACGTGAAGACAACAAGTATATTTGCATGCAGAAGTTCTAATGAGTCAAATTTGTTCTTAGGTTCACATTTTACTTGGGATCCTGATGCACACATAATTTATATCATTCTCACACTTGGGAAGAGACACTGCATGCATGATCAGAGTGTAAATGCTTTCATCTCCCTGATTTTATATCTTCAGGTTCATTAAGAAATTTCCTAAATTATCAGTGAGAAATGTCAGAGATGCCAACAGAATAACTTTAAAGCTGTTTGTCCCACTTAATGACACTGTTGTGCCAATGACCTCCCAAGTTCAAACACCTTTATATAACTGTGTCATTTGCCTTTGGTTTGAGTACTATAACGTGGCTCACAGGGAAAAAATGTGGGGCTATCACAAGTACTTCTGATTCAGATGCCTGAGCAAGAAACAGGAGAAGTCTTGAGGTTACTGAGTATATCTACACTCTGAGGAACATTGAACTGTAAAGAAAATTCTTATATGCTGCACATTTCCAAGCCACATATTCAGAGGACTTTTCCTGCTGCATGTGTTACAACCTTCATTGGATTATTTTAGGCGCTCATGTGGGCTTCACTAACTTTCCCTATGAAACAAAACAAAGGCAAAATTACAAAGGAGTTCAATTGCAGGCCTCAGTTACTGATTTCTCAGCAAAAGGTACAAATGTTTAATCTCACAAAGAATGATTATCAAAGGAAGAGTTAAAAAGATATCCTTCTGTCAGTTCCTTTCTTTTATTTCCTAAAGACAGTGTCTTCAGACAATGAATACTGTCTTTGATATCTAAGAAAAATTACTGCAGTATTACCAGCTATTTCATGATTTCTGGTTTGTCATTTCAAAACACTGAACATTACACCTTCAAAATACTAGTGGAAGAAAACCAGAGTGTTTTTTGTCCAAGTGAGTTGTCAAAAAATCTTAGGCTAAGTAACTGATAGCATAAGAAATTCCATCTGAACACAAAACACTTTTTTTTTACTATGACAGTGATCAAACACTGAAAAAGGTTGCCCATAGAGGTTGCGGAGTTTCCATCTTTGGAGATATTCAAAAGCTGAATGGAGATGGGCAACCTGGGCAACAAGCCCTGGGCAGCCAGCTCCAGCCCTGTTTGAGCTGGGAGGTCACACAGGCTGATCTCAAGATCTCCCTTTCAAACACAATGATTCTGGGATTTTAAAAAATGTTTTACATTAATTTATGACTTACCTTTAACTTGCATTAAAAGTTCTGACAAGCCATCTCAAGCAGCTTAGTTTTTCAATATGTCATTAACAATGTGCTGCTCATAAGCCATCTGAGCAATGCAAAAAATGAGAAGTCTCAGCGTCTTTGATTTTTAGAATTAAGCAGTTTACAATTAACTGCCACATTCCAATACAAAGCCCATTCGTCTCCCAGAAGACAGGGAGAAACTTGTTCTGCCAATGGAAGAGAAAAACATTGTTCAGCCCCTCTTCAAAGAGATTATGGCATTTGCTTGACTAAACTGACTAGAGAATCCTGACCATTTATGCAACTATTTCACACAGAAGATGCCAGCATAGCTAATTTAAAATGCATTAGAAATGAAAAGGTAGGGGAGCAAATACAGCATGAATATTAATTTAAATTCCTAACCGCAATCAGGAGGAATCAAACCTAGTAATATAATTTTGGCAGACTCCCATGAGTTCCTCTTTTTCTAGATCTTCCTGTGTCTTGAATGTGCCAACAATTAAAACCCGAAAATCTGGTATCGGCACAGTGACTGAAAATTGTCTTCTACCCCTAGACGTGTGGCATATAGCAGGAGATCAGCATAGCATCTTTTTCAACAATTTCTGTTAACAGCGTAAGAGTTATGAATTGAATAATATCCAGAACAATCTGTATTTTCATAGGCAGCATCCATCTAATGCCTATAAGCTTTACTCACGTTGTACTTATTTTCCCAGTCTGAAATAAATGAACAAATTCTTTGCAAGCACCAGAGCAAAAATGCATGTATCTCATCTAACTTCACTGAGAAGGGAGACCCTCCCTGTGGGCTTCATACATTGGTGTACATAAACTAGAGGTGGCAGGTCTTCTGGTTGTCATCTTGGGAGGCATCTAAGGAACATTTGTCATTCTTCTGGTTGGCCTGTCTTATTCCCCAGTTGGTTGCAATGGTGTGTGCATTGCCACTTTGGACCCCACCCCTCAAGTCCTTCGGTTTTAAGCCCACCTTACCAATTTGACCAACCTGCTACCAAAGATTTCCTTTCATATTCTAGACAGGTGGATACCATCCCTCCCTAACAGGCTATATTAATCAAAAAATCTTGTTGTTGTAAAAGACGAAACCTTCACAATGACATCAGCCATGAAGCCAGAAATTTATTTGCATTATATGTCTATTTCTAGCTGCACCCTTTCCTCTAACTGGTAAAATGGAAGAAATGATAACTTGAGCACCAAAACTTTTTGCTTGCACCCCCAGGGCTTGTAGGCTTCCTTGGATTCGGCCCAGTTTCTGGCTTGTAGTGCCATTCATGCCCACGTGAAGGAGCATCAATGGATAGTAGTACATGCTTCTGACAAGTTGTGGCACACTCTTGGCAACTTCTCAAACTGTAGCTCATAGAAGGCAGTATACCTCTCATTAGACATTGTCAGTCCATCAGATGGGCACCTCAGTGTCCTTTAAAGGAAAGTAATCAATTACAAGCGCTTGTCTTTTCTTTTTGTGGTGTCCACTGTGTGCTGCTGGTACAGTTTCTCCTTCAGACCTTGCTCATGGGTGTCTACAGCTATTAAAGCTTCATTTCTGGATTTGATTGTAATGCTGGAGGATGGGGACTGAAAAAGAGTAATGCTTTTGTAGGTTACCAGGGTCCAAGATACTTCATTCTCTGTAGTGTCCACCACAGAAGCATAGCTCTAAAACCACATATCTTCATCTCAGTCATTCTAATATTGCACAGCATTTTAACTGTTTCCTGCAACTTGGCCACCTGACATAACAGACCTTCAACTTGTGCAGGTACTTCTCACAAGAGCTACCAACTCCTGGCAAGGGTCCCTGCTCTTCCCTGGATTCTCCTGGCTCCGATAAACCCCTTGTATATCTCAATCCAGTGCCTAGCCACAGGACTCAGTGCTGCTGCAGCTATGTGCCTTGCTAACTGAGTCCAAGTTCTGGGAACTCTAATATTATCTGTATTGCAATATTAGCTAATATACTATTTCATTAACAAAAATCAAGATTTATGGAAGTAGGTATAATTTTCTAAAAAAAAAAAAATAAATCAAAATATCTTAGCTATCTGGAAGGTAAATTTAAATGAGTTTAGACAATCTAGAATATTTCTTTTCATTACCTTCTTCTGTAATATGGGAGAAATGGAAGTGGGGAGAGAGACTGCAAAGCTATTTCTATTCAATTTGTATTAACTGCTAAATTGTTTGGGATTTTTTTGAATAATCTGTAATTGTGGGTTTTGAATAACTTGACTCAGATTTGAATTTATTGGTGCTTTAACAAATGTACAAACAAATTTAACTTGGTAAGTTAAGTCACTGGAACATGGCAAAGCAGAATCATTTTACTAAGTTATGATTATAATTAGATCTTGTTTTGCAGTTTGCAGAAATTAAAAGTAATTCAACTACATCCTTGTAATTAGAAAAATTTATAGCTAACTTAAAAAAAAGGTTACCTGTGTGGAATAACTGAGAATAATGAAGGTGGCAAGCAACACAACAGTTACTGAAATGTTGTACTTTGGTTTACACTGCTGGGACTTTTCATAGCCAGAGCCCACAGTCAAAGCAAGTGCTTGTTCTGATTTACTGAACTTTAACTAAACTTCTGTGCACACTTCTCTCTGTAAAGGCAGAAGCTCAGAAGAGCATAAAGTTTGAAGAGTGTACCTCTTCTGTTCTCACTCCCTGTAAAAGAGTCACTGTTTATGAAAGTTCTGGTAAAAGATACCAGAATTTGATTGCAGTCCTGTTCTCAACATACTTAAAGGCTACTACAGTTTGGTTTTCACTTGCACAGATCAGAGTAGAATCAGACTGCTGCTAGGTTTTTGCCAGGCCCTTTATCTGCTGGATCCAAGTAAATCTTCTGAAAATATGTCTTCCTTTCTTGTGATTGCGTAATAGGTCATGATAGTGAGTTCTCAAAATGATAACAGATGTGTGTTGTGAAGGGTAAATTTGAGCAAAAGGGTGTCATTGAATAGCTGAAATGCATCAGATTTTCACCTCTGCTCTTTAGACCTTCACACAAGTGTCTCCTAATAGTGAAAAACAACTTATCTGCAGAAGTAGACAGAAGGTGTTGAGGAAACTTGTTTGAGTGACTGATAGCATGAACAAGATTGGGTTTTATTATTTCATGCTCTATTGGTAATATTGCAAGGGAATTGTGACTCATCATTTGTTACAGATGTTGCTGTAGCTATGCTTCTGTCTTTATCTACCAATATTTCCTCCAGATGTCAAGATTTGCTACTGTAGGAAGCTAGCATGATTCTTTCAATAAGGTCAGAAATTCTCATGGACATTATCAGTGTGATGACACTGTGAAAGACATAGTCTAGCTGTGGGATCTGGAACTGCCAGAGGGAAACAAGAAGCTGGTAAAAGCTACGACTGACTGCAGACAGCTATACCCTGAACACCCTCTCCCTCCACACATTTCCTCAGACACCTACACCATGCGTCAGATGAAAATCTGAGGTGATTAAACCAGCAATACCTCAATACACAAAGTAGACCTAAGTAACTGTTCCATAAAGAGCTCATGCAGTCTTGTACCTTTCCCTGAAAGAGGCCAAGAGGTTCTTTAATTTGTAGCAGATGATTTCACTAAGCTGTCCATAGCCATGCCGAAGCCTTTGTTCTGTATAGTCCCAGTTAATTTAGACACTGTTGACAAATATAAGCACTGCAAATTACTAGGCCCAGTGCACATTACCATCCTTTTACAGAGTCAATTTAATCTGCTGTCATGATTGCCAAATTATCTAGCTTTGTTGGGACGCTTCATTCTTCTTAAAAATCCTAATGATTTTGGCTGTAAACGACTTATCTTCACTTCAAGAAAAGTTGACTTCTCTCTGGCTATCCATTTTTCCTAGTCAACAACACATCCACCACAATGTCAATCGCTGATACATGGGAAGCAAGGTATCTTTGCATGCCACACTCTTATTTTCTTCTCTGGAAAGAACTTTGCCTGTCACCACATTAGTATATCATTTCCCCAACAGTGTCTAGTGAGAGATATTATCAAAACTGCTTTAGAGTCCAGATAACCTTTTTCAACTAATTTTCTTCTGGTTTAACTTGCTATACCACTTACTTCACCTGGAAAAACAGACATCACATATACTTTCAAACAAATGATCTAACATCCTTTAAAGCAAAACTTCGATTGAATCTATATTTGCAATGGCAATCAATCTTGCTGATCAATTCAAGAAATATCGCCTGTACTGCTGGGACTCCTTGCATTAAGCCACTACTCTAATGCATTCCCCTGGCTTCTCAGTGCATTAAATTTGTTACTAGCAACCACACATATGGTCATTATAGCAAATACATGTGCTTATCTTGCTTGCAAAGTCTCTTGAATTAGATGAAGTACAGGTCCATGCATTTGTTTTCTCATGATAAATACCATGGTCTATACTCTTCTTTCACTGTTCTGTAGCTCAGAGCCAAACCATCCACACAGCATTTCCAAGGAGCCCAGCCTACATCATCTAAGCCCTGGCCTGTAGATACCTCTCTCCTGGACAGATCTCACTGTCTGGGTGATAGAAAGGCCTTGGGTCTATGCTGGTCTGCCAGGTATGTTTATCCTTTTCCTGTAAGGATGCTTCAGAGCTCAGTGGCAGGTTGCCTCTGCACGTGTTGAAGTGCAAGTAATGGAGACATTAGCAGAAGCTGGTCTTGACTACAGGCTCAAGCCCGTGTTTGACAACATCTCTTATGGAAGTCAGCTTTCATGGTGAAAATAAAGCATATGTAATTGTTAATGTTAAATCATAATACAAGGTAATGATGGTTAATTAAAAAAAATCTATTCCAAGTACTGTAAAAGTCAAATTTCAATATAAGCAACCATTTTATGAATAATGTCAGCAATAACATAACCTCCAATCTAAATAATTTCAGTGAAAAAAATGTGCAGCATTAAAAAAAAAAAATAAAAAAAAGAATAACAAATCAACGTAAGTGGAGACCCAGAGAAAATATGGCATTATTTTTTCTAGGAGTTTAAATATGTCATTAGATTTAACACCAAGTTCTTTCACTAAAAGTAGACACTCTTTTTCACTTTTTTTTTTTGCAACAACATATGTATTTATTATTCTTTGTCACTTTGACATTGTAGAGATAATGGCACAATAGAAAATCTTTTCATAATTAGTTGTGTTTCTGTTTTTATTATGTGGTTGTGATAATTTGTTTACAGTTAAGAATGAAGTTTGCCTTATACTGAACACTTAATATTCACACTCACAGGGGGGCAATTTTCCAGAGTCTGTCTCAACTTCTGCTAGTGTTGAAATTTTCTAGGGGAATTAGAAAAATCAAACTAAGAATGAATCAGTCACTGGGATAACTCAGCCTGGCTCCCTTGATTCCAGTGAAGGACTGCTTGTTGTGGTTTAAGCTTAGTTGTAAATTAGACAAAGCATGTAGCCTGCTTGTTTTCCCCCCACAACCTGTCCT
>WYDI02005792.1:0-12216 GCA_009867235.2 Psittacus erithacus
TCATACTGAAGTTCTAGCATGTCCGGTACAGCAGCACTCAATGGTGGTGTGACTTCATTCAGGCCACGATAGTCTACCTTTCGCCTCAACTCTCTGTTAGACTTTCGCACTGGCCATATGGGGCTATTAAAGGGTGAGTGGATCCTATTGATCACTCCTTGACTCTCCCATGGACAGGAATCAGGGAGTCTCAGCTGGTGCAATATTGCTGCCAGTGCACTGTTGTGGTCGTGACTGGCACTTGTTCTTCTACCTTCAGCAACCCCACCACAGAAGGATCCTCTGAGAGACCAGGCAATGTGGACAGCTGCACAATATCCTCTGTCTCCAGAGCAGCAATACCAAAAGCCCATCAGTACCCTTCTGGGTCTTTGAAGTACCCTCTCCTGAGATAGTTATGCCAAGGACCAACCACAGTGGGGTTTGACACCCCTTCCCGGTCATGCTTATTTCAGCCTCCAGTACAGTCTGCTGTTGGGATCCTCCTGTCACTCCAGAAATACAAATGGGTTCTACTCCTTTACAGCTTGAGCATTAAGGTCCACTAATAATAACTGTGACAGCTAAAACCAGGACTGGGAAGTTGCCTGTGTTTGGTGCTGCAGGTCATAACTGGATTTTCCTGTAAAAACTGAGAGGGCGCTTGAGACTGAAGTCAGTGCTGGAGCTGCTGAGAGGATTCTACTCCAGTATCTATCTAGCTGGCACCCCACGATGTCCATGCCTTATTCCAGCTTTGTGGAAAACAAAGGACAAAACCAGTTAACTCCTCTGTGAAGAGTCCCAGTAATGCAGTAATAAGGAGCATTAGTTGTCATTAGGTATCAGCTGGGGATTATTATCTTCCATTACCAGATGACATTTTACTGTACCACTGAACAGAAGACTGCTTCAAATTCACTGCAGGAGCAGCCTTTTATGAAGTAACAAATTCAGTGATAATTAGTTACCCAAAATTCATTTCACCACTGGAGTGAGTGGTCAGATACAAACCACTTGACAAACAGTTTAGAAGGATTAAAGAAAAAAAATCAACTTTTTTTTAAAGAAGAAATGCTGATGTCTTGGCTCCTTAAATGCTTTTTGCAGTCACTCCGAGATACAAGTATTTCTTTTAATATGTAATTACAGGAAGCATTTATTTATGTACTTTCTCCCCTCCTCATAAAAGGCATTTATGGATACCACAGAGCTGCTTCTTAAACAACATTATTAACTGGAAGGCTGACAGAACTGAAGAAACCTGAATGGGCTGAAGGATGATGGTTTCTTCCCCTCCATCAGTAGCACGCACAAACCAAATCACCCACTGTTATCCATCAGTCCTACGCCTCTTCCTTAGCATGAGTTCCACCATGATGAGCATGTTAAAAATGAATGCCACCCTCCACAGCAGTGCATTACAACCTGTCTCCCCCTCCTGCGGTCTCCAACTTGGGAGCGCTTACACTGTGCTCTGTTTCTAATACACAAATAATACCTGAGGTCCAACAGAAGGGAGCTTTGGTGGAGAAGTTATGCCTAAGTGTAAATATTCTCAGTATCAAGACTTTAGAGCTGTGGTCTTTGAGCCCTCACTTGTTGCAGCACTGCTGTTGACCTTGTGAAGCTTTGGTGAGACGGGCTGCACGCAGAAGTCCCTGTTGTATATGCTGGAGTTTTTTGCAGGACGTGACTTTCAGCAGAAGGTGCAAACTCAAAGTGATAAAAATTGTTAGTGCATTATAAAAAGGATAAAGACCACGGGATGAACAGATTAATTTTGCCTTGGGGAAAAAAAATAGTAACCAGGAGCACCAATTCTTCCTTCAGCCTCTTCTTTGAGGGCAGAGATAGAGTAAGCTGGCTACAAAAATCCTGCTTTCACAGAGGCTGCCCCAGAAGAGGAGAGTCACAGGGGAGCACAGCACACTCTTAAATATCACACCTTGACGCAGAGCCAAGAGATAGGCAGAAGCCAAAAAACAGCTTGCCAGGAGTTGCCTAAAGGCAATTCTAAACAGGAATGAGATCCCAAGTAGTTCCAAAAATGCATCAGGAGAAACTACTTTTGCTCTATGTGCTGCTCCAGGGGCAAGCACAGGCAGCAAACAGCTGGACCGGTTGTTATCACTGCAGCTAAAATGGGAACTGTTTAATTTTTCTGCAGAGGTACATACATGAAACTTTCACTGAAGGAGATAAGCCTGCACATTAGCACCAGACTCAGCCATTTTATACTGAAGAAGAGTATTTCTGTTTTAAGATGACCCAGTAATACTCAAATCCTTCTCCTATCAGTACAATTTGGAGATACAGGGTGCTCTGAGGACACCGCATGGCAATGCACTTGTATTGTCTCATAATTAAGTGTAATTACTATGCGATCATTTCCAGATATAAATGTAGTTAACCATTAACCTGTACTTGCAGACTGTATTTGCTGAACAGCACGGCATGTTCCTTCACTCCCTAACGCTATGTAATCATGCAGTTACAGAGCTTATCAGAGTGGTTAACTACAACAGTTTTTGCAGGATCACAAGGAGAAGCCACAGATACCTAGTTATTATTTAAACTTTTTTTTCTTTTAAATAAAAAAAAGCCTATTTTGGTAAAACTTTGTAGGAAGCAGAATAAATGAACATGAGACTGCCAATTTTCATGCTTTCTGAACAAAACCCCTGAAACTTCCAGTTCCTGTCCTCGCGCTTGTACTAGCATAGGCAAAGTAGCATCAAGACAGCTCTTCGAGCTTCCAGCTGGATTTCCTTACTATGCCTGATCTGTACATGTCTATAAGACAAAATAAGCATACTTTGAATCCCCAGTGTATTCTAAATGTAATTATCTGTTTCTTCCATAATAACGAATGTATTGTTAGCATCCTTGTAAAGCATTTGCAATACGATTCAGCTGTTGAAAAAATATAATTCAACAACAATACAGTGCAAAAAAATAATGAATACTATTCAGTATTTATTACTCACTCTAGCAGTACAAATAATCAACAGCAGAAGGCCAATGGTGACTGCAGAACTGTTGCATGTATACACAAAATTAGGAATATTGAATCCAGGGTTAGTTTGTTTATTTTTTGCCCCTTTTTTAAACAAATAACATTTAATTGGTTTGTGCAATCACACCTACGGAACTTACTCTGTGTTCTGGCACAAACCAACGTGTTATAGACCTTTACTGACTTTAGAGAAAGTGCTTGATGCAGAAATATACCACAAGACAAACTGAGATAATCTGTCAATCGCATAGATGTGATTGTATCAAGAACCACATTAAAAGTTGGTTTTGCTGCTTCCTTACATTTGAGAGACAATAACAGAAATGATTCAGGAATTCAGAATACGCATGAACCTATTGCCATCAGAACTCCACTTCAGCACAAGATCTGCTGCAGCCCATCTCAGGCTGTATAAGCCCTGCTACAAACAGTTCATCTCCTCAGAAACTCAGTCTGCAACTTCCAACTGCTTGAGAAAGACTCCTGGCTGCCAGCTTGGCCAGTGTAAGGTGTTACCTGGAGGTCCCTAACACCATCTTATGCAGACTTTCTGCTGCAGCCTCAGTTTAGGACCCAAGCTTTATTAAATAGAACACACATTCTTTACTCTCCTTATTGCACATGCAAAAAGCAAATGTGTCATTTGTCCAGCATGACACACTGGCACAAGCCATAGATTGTTTAGTTGCAAATTCCTTGGAAATACTACACTGGAAAGGTGACAGACTGAGTTTATGGGTGACTTCAAAGGATTATCAATAAACCAGTAAAATTAGCACCAGCATCATCCTAAAATGAGGTATTAGTACTAACAACTGCTATTTAAGTATTTCAGCACTCTTCCTATAGGTTTCCTTTTCTGAAGGCCAGGAAGGGTAAAGAAGATGGTAGGAATTTGGTAACCCTAGTTGAGGAGGACTTCTTGTGCACCATAGGGCGGGCCTAGGCTACACAATGAGCTGGAACAGGCTTTTACACCAAATCCAATTCTCAGCAGTACAAAAAGCATTCACCTTAAAGCAGCTTTGGAAGGATGAGGAAATCTAATTCTGGAGGGAACCCCCGTGCCCATGCACAATATAAATCCCACCCACACCAAAACAACTTTCTGGATGCACATCAAAGCACATATCCTCTTCAGAACCAACCTTACAGACACCCATCTCACAACTGTGTCAATACCGGCATTAGGCAACAAAGCCTGACCTCTAGAACTGACACTGGGAAAGACCCCAGTTGTCAGAAACTTCATGAAAGCACTAGTGCAGTGTTACCTTCAGCTGATAATAACGTAGGCATAGACCTTTGCAAAGTACAAGGTTAAGGCATAAAAATATCCTGGCTTTTTGCAGGACCGATTAAAAAGTTTTAGGAGCTTTTGTTTTAAGACACATTCAATTTACAATTATCTAAACCGATACGTAAATGAGAAAGGTGAATGTTTTCAAGAGACATCCGCAAACACTCCTCAGCAAGATTTCTAGTTTACAATTAAATCCTACTTCTTAATCAAATGCTTGTATTTGAGGAAAACACTGTCAGAAATGGGTAAGAAAATATCTTAAGCTTCACTTCTTAATCCTAAATCCAGTAACTTGTGCAAGTAAAACTGATGTACAACCTTGTCTCAAACAAAATTCTCCCCTTCATTCAAAGGAGTGGTTTGGTCTCAGGGTTCTCCCCCCACCCCGAAAATAAACTCAAAGCAGCCCTTATTATTTGTCTTAGCCTGACCATTCTCAGTACTGCCTTCCCTGCATCTCTGCACAAGAAGACAGCACATCTCAGACCGTATCAGTTGACCATCCTGAATATTTACTATGGTAACGGTTGGAACAAAGAAATATCAAAGGGACTGGCAATTCCATCACCATGTGATAGTCAGTGAAAAAGCAGCAGCAGAAAGGCAGGCACGGAAGCACATACAGTCCTGCAAGCTAGCGGTATGCAGAGGGACCACAGCACCTCACTCAGCCTTTTCCCGGCTGCTGTGAGTACTGCTGCTGGGTCCAATTCAGTCATTTGAGAGAGGACTGAACTTGCAATATACCAGGCGTCAGTTGTGCTCCCGACTGCTGCAGCAGCCCAACTAATTCCTGCAATGCCAGATGCCCTTGCAGCTGATAACCTGTACACATCCCAGCACGTCACTTGGGGCCCAGGAAAGCGAGAAGAGGGACCAGGCAGAGGCCAGGGAGACAGGATCGGCACACACGCACACACACGAATGCCTCTCCCTTTGCGTGGTTCTAAATAAAATTAAGCCGCTTATGTCATTTCCACTGCCAGATTAGCTCAAGCATGATAAATTCACAATTCAGCTCATTCACCTCACTCTGATCCATGCTACATGCTGCCTTCTATTCCTATCTGCAACCATCACTGGCAACAGCAGGAAAAGTACCATAAACTCAACAACAGTAAAACACTTACGAGTAGATGTTAATGGGAACTACAGGATTAGGGCTTTTTTCCTTTATTTTTTTGTACATTTCACTAGTCCAATATTAACAAGCTGCAGCACAACTTTATTTCTCTGCCTGCACAAAAGAGATTAAAGCACTGAATTCACCTAAACCAAGTCAGTTTAACTTGATGATGATCAGCTTCTTCCCTAGCTTTGCTCTTGAGTCTTCCTCCTTTACCTTTCAATTAAGCAAGGCAAGGGATCTCTGTAAGAGCCACGGCTTTTAAGTAAATAGACACAAACATCGAAATCTCAGAAAGCAAGTTAAGCAGAACATCCAGTGTAACCAATAAAATAATGAAGCAGCAGCTAGAAGGATGGTAATGATTTAAGCAAATGCCAAAAACCAGTTTACTTATTTCAACAGTTCTCCTCATAAGTTTTGTCACACTTGATTTATAAATCATTAATCTGATTTTAAATTATGGGTCATGCAGCTTCCCTCTAGATCAGCACCAGATTGCTAGAGCATGGCTTTTAAATCTACAAACCCCAAGTATAGGGTCTTGTAGCAGAAAAGACGGTAGGGGGGATAGGGAGGAAGGGAAGGATGCCTATGCATATATGTCAAGGTGTGTATATTTTGAGAGATGGAGGATGTTTGCATATAAATAAAGAACTGTATTATATAAACTACCTGCATGCATAAAAAGAAAGTAACTGAAAATCTCATACAGCAGCTGCTTTTACATCATGACTCTGATACATCCAAAGAACTAAACCCCAGCACACCGTGGGGTAAATGTACCCCTCAAAAGGGACACAGGTTTGGGTCTAGGAAGTTCTAGTCCTGGTTTGCAAAGACTCAGTTTGACCCAGAGCTGCATTTCTGAAAGCTCATTCACAAGGGGTTTTGCACTTAACAGGTCTCAAGAGAGAAAAGGGGAAACTTTAGCTGAAGAAAGTTTCCAAAATCACTAGAAGTGGACAGGCTGGTACATCTGACCCTTCCTTCACAGTAGTTATACACACTTAATGCGTATTAAGTATAAAACCAGAACTAGCGCTATGCTTACCGTGAACAATGAAGCACTCAAACATTACACCTTCAAAGAACAATGTAAACCTCTTCACAGATCATGCCACAGCTCAGGGCCACGTCTCATCTCTATGGGATTCTTGGCTGACAAAACAATTGTGAAAAAATAAGTATCATCAGCCATGCGCACTATTGTTTTATCCAGCACATACTTTGTACCAGGAACTGGTCACGTTTAATGGCAACTAACGGTATTCATTATTACATCTCAGGAATACAAATGGTTGTCAGAGGAACATACGGAGCAACAACAGCACCACTTCATCATCTAATTACCTTGATAAAGTAACTACATGCTTAGTACAGACATTGGCAAATATTTGTTTATGGAACTGGAGCACCATTTATGCTGTCTCTAAATGACAGGAAGATCATCTAATCCTGAACACGGCAGGGTGAGTGGACCCTCTGAGTATGCAGTGATATCTGCAGGGAATTTGGGGGAATTCTCCCTGGGGTTTAATTTCTATACAGCCTGTTCAATTTTACTCCAGCTTAACAGGATCCATCCATCTACAAGATGCAAAGAAGAGGCAAAACCAGCAATTATGTTGCTGCTGGTTTGGGTGTTGGTTTTTCTGTTTGGGTATTTTTGGTTTTGATTTGGGGTTTTTTTGGAGGGGTTGGTTTTGGACATACAACCAGGCAGCATTTGCAGTCTTATCAACAAGTAGTACAAATTGTAACATCAGCTTCTTCACATGCTCCTTGTCTCAATACATTCACCTAGCCCAGAAGGAGGTCTGGACCTTTGTTTTGCAAATGCCTTCAAAGTACATCCTGACAAGCCTCACAAATCAGTGATGTGTACAGGTATATTGTCCTGCTACTACTTCAACCCAGACCAAAAGCCATGTTAACACTTCCTTCACTTGTGAGATATGTAATCCGTTTATTTGGGTGCATCTCATCCAGTACAGACGAAGCACAATCCTCTCCCTGTACCAGCTTTTCACCTCCACAGCTTTTATCATCTCCGAGTTTACCTACCAGCAGGCTGAAGGAGTCATCTAGTGGCCACAGAGAATTCCTGCAGCCTTACCAGCTCCTGCAGTCCGGCTCTCGGGATAATACACAACATTTTTGAGCCCTTAAAGGCCACACAGCACTAACAAGAGTCCCCTGAAGGTCCAGTATCTGAACCACGGATACGGTCCCAACAGCTACATTCATGATGTTCCATGTTCACATTCCATAACACGCCCTAAGAATTAGTTTCCCACTTCTGGCCCACATCAAGGCCAAATTCAAGTTCTGACCTTCTTAACCATGCTTGGCAGTAGATAGGGCTGTGTTGTTTCTGACCCATAAGTAGCTCACTGTTCCTCTTCAAGGACAGGCAAATAAGATTTGCTGAATAACACTGCTGAACATGCAAAGCATCAGTTCAAGTAAAGGTCCTGCCCACCAATTAAAGACCAAAGCAGCAGCACAGCAAGTTAGCTAACTGATCTTACTCAGGTCCCATCCCTCCTCTACCACAAACTTACTGCATAGGTTTGGACACAGCACATAAGTATTTAGGCAAGGTATCTCAATCATGGAAGAACCAGATGCCTAATAACACACAAAACCCAGTAAGAGAACCAGAATATGTTAAACAGGTATTTGAAGTATGATTTAAAACAACACTTTGCTAAACAGTATTAATACCTATAACAGTCTTACTAAACTTCATCAAAATCTGCAATGCTTCGTCAGGTCTCTGCTCAACACCTCCAGTCAGCTAAGCTCCAGAAATACAAGGCAGTACAGTTTAATTGGAAACCTCAAAAATTCATCCCTCAGATGAACGGTCATTTCATCAACATTAGAAATCAAGTTTTTATTGAACTTCTTATTAAGCAACTTAGTTTGTTTCAAACTTGGATTCTGACCCATTTTTGTTACTATGTGTTAACCGGTGTCATCTCTCCAGCGCCTGAACTGCAGTCCCCTCGCCAAAGAGCTAAACTGTCCTAAGTTTCTTTTTGTTTCTGGAAATCACTTTGCTGCAACACTAACACCAGGCTCTAGAGAACGCGTCGCTACCCTCCCTTCACAGAGTAGAGGTCTCTATTTACACCTTTTCTTTCTAAAGGCTTGCACTGTTGCCCAGAGGTGAATGCAATGCAGTGAACATCAGGTGTTAAATATCCCCCCCCTCTGGTTTTCTAACACAGACATACATTACCTATGCAGTTTAACATTTTACAGCTTGGCAGCAGAGGCTTCCCCCTCAGCTACAGGTTCTTCAGATGAGCCAAAAGACTTCCTTAAATTCATACTAAGCCTTCCTATGACTCAGAGCCTCTATCTGCCCCAATCACGTCAGTCAGAAAGGTGTCACCTAGCCTTCTTCATCGATCCCATAAATCACCTGGGTAATTCAAGTGAAAAGTGCTATGAAAGTGCAGTGATCACTACGGTACGGTTAAGGAGCTCTGACCAACTCCAAGCTGTAGTTAGAAGTGGAAAATGGTGGTACCACAACTATACCAACAGCAGAAAGAGAGAAATGAGTCTTGTAAGCTTTAATGTCAAAGTAGAGAAGTTGCCTTTGAAATGGTGTGGCACAAGCAGCAGCTAAGTGATGTTTAAAGCAGTATTTAGTTCAGCCACCCTTTGATCTCAGCCAGCAACACCCCTATCTTGCTTCGCAGGTCTAGCAAATTAAATGTCAGCCCAATCTGCCTTATATGGAGGACCTGAAGCAAGATGGACTCTAAAGCACATTTACTTCTGCAAGATGGGGGACACCTTACCCCTTCCGGTCAGTAAATGACCATGAGCTGTTTCATGTCACTCATTGCTCAGGCGCCGAGTGATGGAGGTGTCGAAGTTAGAACACAGTTCTGCAGCACTCTGAGGTGCGCACAAACACACTCCAGGTCCATTTTCCAAGTTTTTAAACAGGCTTAATTTGTATTGGCATTAAAAAAACATTGATATTCTGCATCTTACCTAGCCAACATCATACGAAATGTAAGGCCACTGAAGACTTTCACACAAATTTAACTGGTTTTATTTCTCTATTTTATTTATGCATTTTACACACAAGATCCTCTTTGGAAAGAGCAATGAAAGAGCGGGTTCACTGCTGGTTTAAAGCAGTATGCCAAAAAATTTTTGCTGATTAAATGAGTAGTAGATAATAGCAGAGGTCTACTGATATATACTGTGCTAAGCCAAGTCACATTGCCCGGTCTCGCACCACGCTTTTAGTGAACTGCAAAGAGTGAATAAGGAACAGTTAACAGCCACAGAATCACAGAACAGTTTGGGTTGGAAGGGACCTTCAGAGGTCACCTAGTCCAACCCCCTGCAATGAGTAGGGCCATCTTCAACTAGATTAGGTTGCTCAGAACCACGTCCAGCCTGGCCTTGAATGTCCCCAGGGATGGTGCTTCTACCACCTCTCTGGGCAATCTGTGCCAGCATTTAGCACCCTCATTATAAAGAGCTTTTTCCTTATGTCCAGCCTGAATGTCCTCTCTTTTAGTTTAAAGCCATTACCCTATATCCTATAACAACAGGCCCTGCTAAAAAGTCTCTCTCCATCTTTCTCTTAGGCCTCTTTTAAGCACTGGAAGGTACAAGAAGGTCTCCTCAGCGCCTTCTCTTCTCCAGGCTGAACACCCCCAGCTCTCTCAGCCTTTCCTCACAGTCACTCAAGCCCACTTTGTCCAGCTACTACAAGAAAAATGCACACACTTTCTATATCGCACACATATAAATACACACACAAGCATATGCATTCATGTGTGCATGTATCTTCATGTGCTTTTTTGCAGGTACATGCAAGATAAAAACAAGCACCAGGCAGTAGGCTGCCCTGCAAAGAAAAATAGTGGCAGACAGGAATAAAAAGCAAGAAACTGCAAAATACCACTGCCGTTCCTAAAATATCTACCTCCCTTCGCACACAGAATTTCCTTTGGAGCTTCTACTACTTCTTCATATGCAGATCAGCCAAAGCATGGGTGTACTATGTTAGTGCTGCAAACACCTATGTTGACATACTTCCTTTTGATAAAAGGTTTATTACACTGATCAGGCTTTTATCATCCTAAAAGACAGCCACAATTTGTCCTTTCTGAAGGTCTTCCCACAGATTACCTGGGAACGCTGGGTAGCTGCCCTCCCTCAATGTTTCACAAAGGGAGCATATTACACTCATCTTCCAGAGATGGCTCCATTTTTCAGAATCATTTCCAGGTATAATTCAAGGAGGCTGACAGTCCTAAAAGAAACACATTACTGACTGAAGCCTGAGCATCTCAATGCAGCCTCTCTCTACACCTTCATTAGTCAGCAGAAAGCAGCTAAACAGTCAACTGAAGATGCCTTCATCTAAGGGCCCTGCCCTTCTATCATTCTCAGCTTGCTACCTGCTGAATTCACTACCGATTTCAGAGCAAGCTGAAACACCCCCCCCAGAACTGCCAGGAGCAAAGAATTTATCTGCTTTTATGTACTCCGTCAATCCATACAGCAGGAAATTTAATCAGAAGTAACAGCGTAAATTGCTGATAATACTTAAAGTACACTCACTTATACTGAAAGCCCAGCCAGAAAGTCTCTTTTTCCTCTCTCTAACCACCACTTCACCAACGCAGCAATTTGGAGTCTTTGTCTCACTGGAGGTCCACCAGAGAGCAGATGCCTGTACCTGCTGTGAACATTTCAGGCGGAGATTCGGCATTCACAGAGCAGAGACTCAAAGACGGACATTCAGTGAAAGCCCCCCCATGGAACTCGGAAAGCCTCTACCACAGACTTATTCCTGTTAGCATTTTGAATAAACCATGAACACCACCAGAGATGGGGAGGCCTCAGTTGTGTCGTTAGGATATGTCACGGTCATGTTCAAAGGGGGCCTGGCTAGCTGGCTGCCTTGCTGCAGCCTTGAAAGGGGAAGAAATAGCTTAACTGTAGTTACTCTTTATCGGCCCTGACTAACAAGAACCCGCTTAAGTGAATTCCACCAACACGAGAGGTATCACCACTGACTGAGATTTTGTCACTGCACACAGGCCCACATGGAATTTGCATGCAGCTTCACCCAAGAAACTTCCAGGTGTTTACACACCTGATTGCTACTTCTGAGTCCACACACTAAAAAGCTTCAGGGGGCTTTTAGCCAAGTATGGGATGCTTGTAACTACCGTTACTGACGTTTTTAACTTCAAAAACATACATTCTTGTAGTTGGCTAGAACGAGAAAACTCAATTAAATGATTTTCAGGTTTCCTGCAGACAGTTTCACTTTTGTATTAGCTTGAGAAATAACATTTCCCAAATAACCGGGTCAGGGCAATGCCAGGCCCAGCTACAGGTTGGGCAGAGAAGAGATTGAGAGCAGCCCTGCAGAGAAGGACTTAGGGGTGTTGGCTGATGAGAAACTGAACATGAGCCGGCTTCAGTGTGCGCTCGCAGCCTGGAAAGCCAACCGTATCCTGGGCTGCATCAAAAGAAGTGTGACCAGCAAGCTCAAGGAGGTGATCCTGCCCCTCTGCTCTGCTCTCGTGAGACCTCACCTGGAGCACTGTGTGCAGTTCTGGTGTCCTCAACATAAAAGGGACACGGAGCTGTTGGAACAAGTCCAGAGGAGGCCACGAGGATGATCAGGGACTGGAGCACCTCCCGTATGAAAACAGGCTGAGAAAGTTGGGGCTGTTCAGCCTGGAGAAGAGAAGCTGCGTGGAGACCTCAGAGCAGCCTTCCAGTGTC
>WYDI02005793.1:0-27256 GCA_009867235.2 Psittacus erithacus
GTGAGGCGGGTTGGGGGGGGGAGGGGTGGGATGGGAACCAGCCTTCTGTGGGGAAAGGCATAAAATGTGTATACTAACAGGGAAGTTGAAACGTGTCAGGAAACACCAGTTCCTTCATTGTCAGCTCCTCTGTTTTTCACCACCTTTTTTTACCTTAGTTTTTTACAGCATTTGCGGCTTCTCAGCACCTATTTTGTGGTGCAAATTTCAATGCCTCTGTGTTTCTTTTGCAGTTTTTGCTCTGTTGTGTGTGCATGCATATAAACATGCACAAGATGAAGCACTTTTGTTCTACTGTTCTTACAGTGTTCTTGTCTGCTATTAATGGAGGGCACATCTCTAGAGCAAAACTGAAATAATTCAAACAGAAGTGTTCTTCCTCCCTCTTCCCTTTCCCACTCAAAAGATCCCAGAGTGTGAGGTTATGTCCCAGGGAATGAATGAAGCCCTCCTCCATATTGCCTCCTGTAGGGCAAAAAGAGCCAGCCTGTCCCAGATATCAAATTGATGGTCTGCTGCCATCCGAAATAAGGAAGTTAATCAGTATCTAGTGTTGATTATCTACTAATCAGGTTTGAAATGGGTTATTCCCACTCCCAAGTATTGCTGGGGCCGCTTGGAAGAGGAGCGACTGCAGGGATTACACTGAGGGTGGGGATCCACAAGAATGTGATGAATAACTGGACAAAACTGTGCAGCACCCTGCCTGTTGCAAAGAAGCCTTCACCTCTTGCTGGAGTTTTTTGGCATCTCAAATTGCTTATCTTCAAGTAACGTGTAGAGTGTAAGGTGAATTGCAAAGAGGAATGCAGACAGCTTCTCCTATCAGCACATTGTTTTGGTTAAGGCTCTACTGGAGTTCTGTAAAAATGCAACTGGGGGAAGGGAAACAAAGCCTGCAGTGTCCTCTGGGTTTTCTTAGTTAATCAAAGAGGCTTATTAGGAAATTAACACTTCTAGGGTTAGGAAGGAATTGCCATGCTATTTTAGTTTTCACATGACTTCAAACACTGTGTCCAGCTGTCTCAAAAGCAACCAACAGAAAAACAAGCCCTTGCAGCTTGGGCTGTAAGTGCGAAGGTGGGGAACAGAAGCCTGCAGAGTCAGCAGTGGTATGGCAGGTTTATTTTGAGAGAGGAATAGCTTTACGTCTGACTTGTTGTGGGTAGCTGTGGATTTTGCAGCACCCTGGATGTTGGCAGGAGTGAAATTCTCAGCAAATCACATTATGTATTAATTTCTCTGCTTTGGTTTAGGATTATCTGATAACTGCCACAAATATTAACTGTCCTCTCATGGCTTGTCTAAGATTATCATTGTTAGAACTGCCTGCTTGCAGGGCTGGGCATCTGTACTTCCCTCTCCTGACTAGACCGCTGGGACTCTTACAGGATTCCTGATGCAGAGATCCTCCTGGAAAATGCAGGTGTATTTTCAAATGGTTGATTCAACTGTGTACTTGTATTTTTCTGTCTCATTTTTGCTGAGAATTAACAAAAAAGAAACAAACCCACACATGAATCTGCTTGATGTGCTGCCTTCAAATGATGTGTTTCACAGTTCCAGCACTGAAAATCAGTATTAGCTTTGTGAATCTCATCCACTGCATTTCAGACAGTGTACCTCTCTTGCCAGCATGATGATGCTGTTATCTGCCCAGAATAGCTCGAGTAGTCACCTTGATCTCTGTTTTACCAGGCTTGCCACCATACCTTCAAGTTCTCTTCTTTTTCTTTTGCTCCTGCCATTTCTCTCTTCTGTAAGATTTCTTAGTCAGCTTTTGGTCCACAGAAGGTTCAGAATTTGCTGACGATTTCCTCAACTATTTTAATACACTTTACATTCTCTGGGTTTGCTTGCAGTTTATCCTCCGAGTTGCACGTCTCAAGTAACAGAAGCATGGAAAGTAAAGCCTCTAATTTCAAAATAATGTAAAAGTGTGTTAAAATAAATCTTATCTGTGCTTTGTGGGCCCCATACAGTCAGCTGGAGAGCTCACAGTGCTCTCTGCACTTACCTGCTTTCCCAGAGGAGTGAATTGGGGAAAGTATGTGCGGTTTCGTTTTATTTCTTAAAGAATTCAAATGCTAAATAAGCAAAATAGCAAATGTCAGCATTGCTGGGAGGAGGGAGCTGTAGAATTTGCACTAGTTTTGTAATGTGGAAATTAATGAATCCTTGTAAATGTTTGAATAAAGGGTGCTGTAATCAAACAGGCTGTTGGGAGTATCCCAGCTGAGTTCTGTCCTTCATCCGTGGAGGTCCCCTCTCCTGGCCTTTATTATATTCTCTAGGGTGTTCACACTGAGGCAGGCTCGCAGTGAAATAGGATTATGTATTGTGGTCCAGTGCCTTTAATGAAACTATGTGAGTGAGTAAGGATAGTGTGTGGGTATGAGTCACCCTGGAACTAGATGTTCTCTCCAGGGCAACCTTCGGGAGGAGGGGGCGGCCAACATCTGCAAGGATACTGGGGAGAAGGTTACTGCAGGCAAAGTCTGTTATTTGATCACTAGTGACGAGACGGCGAGAGGGGAACTCTCGTCTCCACGGGCTGACAGTTGCTGAGCTCTATTTGGACAGGTACATGGATGATTGTATCTGAGTAATGCCAAGGAGCATTACAGTTGGTAACAAGACAAGATTTGCAAATTCCTTGTCAGCAAATGCCTTTAGGAAGTATACAGCAGGAAATAAAAGAAAGGAGCCCCTGTCTCACAATCCACAGCCATTTCTGTGTTGCCTGAAGACCTTGCTTTTACCCTTTGTGGTTGAGAGATTTCTTGAGTGCAAATGCTGCTCTGGGGCTAATGCACTTGTGTCATTTTATAATAGCAGGAAAATAGACCTCACTGTGGCATGTTGTAAGAGCATGTTTAATGTACATGTTGTATTTATATCAGTGAGATTCAGGGAGTTACAAAGGCTAAAAATGTAAGTACATAAATATACATAAAATATAGAAATTCTGTGTATTTCATAAGTGTATTGCAGTCTTAAATCTGGATTAGAGAGCAGTGGAACAAACACCAGTGAAGAAGCTATTTCACAGTAACTGATTTTAATGTCATTCCAGACATACAAATACCTAATTCCTTCATATCCCATCATGTATTTTTTTTCCCTGAAAATAAACCTCTCTTTTATTTATTGTAACCAATGTTAATCTTTAGGGTTTACCAATGAGCACTTAAAAAAGCAAATGCTGACCTGAAAGAACTTTTTCCTGAAACAAAACTCGTTTGCACCCCTGATTGCTCAAAGCTTGGTTATGCATTTATTAGAATAATTCCTGTGGAAATCTCATGAGGTCAAACATATCCTTGTGGAAATCCAATTGGGTTTCTTAGTTTGGTTTTTTGGTTTTTGGGGTTTTTTTAAGGATTTTTAATGGGTTTTTGTTTTATGGGTGAGAATCAACAGAGAAATTTCACTGTTTGCCTTTCTGTTCAGAGGAAATTAACTAATCTTCATTTCCCTGTTGCTGGAGCTGTTAGCTAAAATGAAGACACCTCTAGTGTTCCACTCTTTGAAATAAGTGTTTATTCAACCTGGTTTAAACTGTCTGATAGGCAGCTGTGATTTATCCTTAAAAAAATTCTCCAGCTGAGTATCAGTTCTTCTCAATGGAGTGTCTCTATCCAGGGCTAGATCAGCTTCTTTGATGTCAGTAATCAACAGCAAAGAATTTAGGGGAGCTCATAGAATGATAGAGTGGTTTGGGTTGGAAAGGACCTTAAAGCTCACTCAGTTCCAACCCTCTACCATGGGCAGGGACACCTTCTACTAGAGCAGGTTGCTCCAAGCCCCCTCCAACCTGGCCTTGAACTCTGCCAGGGACGGGGCATTCTCAGCTTCCCTTCATCTCCCCTGTTTTAATATTAACACATTCCCCCTTGTTCTGTCACCACAGTCCCTGATAAGTGTCCCTCTCTGATATCCTTGTAGGGTACCTTCAGACATTGGAAGGCTGCTATGAGGTCTCCACACAGCCTTCCCTTAACTAGCAAAAGTTAAGTGCTGGGCCCAGCAATCACTTAGCTCACACTTTTTCTATTTTGCCCACTTTTATGTCCCTGGTGTTGACCTTTCTTTCACATTGCAGAGTCTAGTGCAATGAACCTGTTAATTGTCTGAACTGTTTTCATGATTTTTGTGCTGACTCTATGAAACTACTCTCTTTAAGACGTAAATGAGAGTTCAATGTAAGCAAGAGTATACCTTCCCCTTTGCTTCCTGGTAATAAACTCTCATAACCCCTGACAGGTAGCACTTCTGTTCCAGAGAGCTGCCCTTTTTCCAGGAACTCAGATAAGTGGTTTAGAAGTATCAAATTTTAGCAAAAATGATACATAACTTAATGCCCAACACTTCCAAATCAATTACATTGAATTTGCACTGTTCCCCGCCCTTCATCAACAGACACAGGTCATCCTGTCTGGACCACCACTCCATTCATTGCTCCTGTTGTACCTGCTTGTATCCTCAGATTGGCCAGCAATGATATGTAGCACCTCTGATGAATGCCAGCTGACTCAGGTTCTTATGCAGAGGCCAGAGGAACACCCACATCATGTGGATTCAGATGGAGCTGCTGTTCAAATCGAGAGATTAATTCACTGTCATGGAAATCGTGAGGTAGCCTGGAGAGAGAATGAACACAGAGAATGTATCAGTGGATAGCCATAAGGCACATAGAAATGCAGATGATCTAAAAAAGATACTTTGGGTCAGCATAATGGTGACATTTCCTTCTAATTCAACTACTTTGACAAGGAGAAACATCCTAAAATACTGAAGAGCTAGCAATGCTATTCTTATCAAATAAATTCAACATCCCTCTTGCAAATCCCTTTTCTTCCTCATCTTGTGGATAACCTGAGTTAGAACAGCTGGACAAGGAGCAACTCTGTCTTACAGATGCTGCAGTTCAGATTGTATTTTATTAAGCTGAAATGAGAGACATAACAAACTCTCCGAGGGAGTTCAGAAGTTTCCGCCCTTCTAGTAATTGCATACTGTACAGGAAATGGAGGTTAAAAAAAATGACAGAAAGTCATTCAGGGTATCTCTAATAGAGTCATTGCCTTGAAATAAGTTCTCATCTCAGAAATCCTCTGAAAGGAAAGAATCAGGAAAGCCTTTTGGCAGTTCTTAGTATTTGTCAGTAAATAAGAGAAAGGAACCTGGTTTTGAGATCTAGTGCTCTGTTAGCCTCCAGCCCTGTGCAGGAGATTCCATTGCACATCTGTATTGAAACTAAACTCTCTAGGCCTCCTCCTGCTCCAGTCCCTGCACAGATGTATTGCTTTCTTCTCTTATCACAACTGCTTTCCCCCATAGACACCATCTTTTAAAAAGTGCAATATTCACTATTCCTACAAAGTAGAATTGAAAGTATTTCTTAATGTCAGTCTTACATACAAACAGACAAGAGCATTATCAGTGTGTGGCTTTCATCTCACTGGAGTGATGTAAGATAAAAACTCAGCACTTGCCTGAAACTAGAAATTCAGGTCACTCTTGAACACACAAAATCCATCTCGCTTTGGGAGTACAGCTGTGCTAGAGACTCCAGTCCAACCACCTGGACTCAAATGAGATCTTAAAGGGAGAACAACCTTTTCCTTCTTCCTCGCCTTCCCTCTCACAGCATCTACTTAAACCAACCAAAAAGCCTCAACAGTAAGTCTCTGCTGTTGGCCCTTGAGAATAAGGTTGGTTTGGCAGTTGCAGACCATGACAGTCGCTATAAAAGGCATGTTTTATACTCAGTTTATGCTTCGTAAAGTAATTCTGAAAGAAACATCAGAGTATTGGGAGGGTTTCATCCCTACTCATGCCAGAATAATCAGTCCCCTCTCTTGAGTGCAGAGAGGGGATTATCTGGGAAGCTGAATGCTGCTTCTTTTTTTTCCTTCAGTGTCTGAGTCATTAACAGGTGTATGGTTGAGGATCAGAAGGTCCTGTACCATGTTCTTATTTCTAACTGCTTATAATCTATGTCAAATGGACTGTTAGCTTCATGAACATTAAATGAGGCATTGAGTAACTGCTCAAGAGGAAGGAGATAATTGCTTGCAATTTATAGATGAGATTCTTTAAGCGTCGGTTTCACTTAGCCTCATAATTCATAAAGCTAAAACTCCCCAAGATCTGATATACACTTTTTGCCCACTGTATTATATTGAAATTGCTTCATGCTTCTGTAGGAAATTGAATTCTTTACGTAGCAGGGTTACATGGACTGCTTTGTGTGTCAGGTACTTTATGATTGGTCAGTGAAAAAGGGTATTGTAGATGCTAAAATATTTTGTTTGACCTATTTTACAGAATAAACACTAGACTGAATGTATCCTATTAAAACATCTGTATTTGAGTTTAAATCATTACAAATGCAAAAATCTTGAGGAAAAGAGAGGGAAAGCTGTGGATTGTGACATTAACCTCATTGTACTCAAAGAGCTGCATTATAATAGTCAATTAGTTCCACTACAAATCACCATGCTATGCAACATACTTGCTGTAGTTTATTGTAGTATACCAGCCAAAACTGGTTCATGGGCATGACTATGAATTTATGCATAATACATAAATTAAGCACCATAGGGTACCTGTGGGATTACAGGATTATAACAAATACAGCTATGATAATTCTTGGACAACTGGTGACTAGTAGGATGTTCAGGAAAACTTAATTCATACAGAATTTAAGGTATCTTAAGTATATAGTTAATAGTGTAGATTTTGGATTAACTTCCTGGAATCCTTAAGTTGACATGAATTACTGATTTAGCACTCTCAGTAAAATTAATATGCCTCAGTAATTATAAAAATAATTATCTACGCTTTTTCTATTTTTTCCTGAAAATGTGTATATAGTTAACAGTAGTGTCCTTGACTTAATCTGGAAGATAACTTGGTTCGCTATACATGGTAACACAAGTAGTCACTAAATCTCACTAAGAGCTAAAACTCACTAAGCTAGATTTTAGTTAAAATGACGTTTAGAGATTGGCTGCATGGAGAAACGTATCAAATCAGGAAATACAACAGAACCATCTGTAACACAGCAAAGCTACATAAATGGGCAATACAAAAATAAACAGGCTCAGTGCTAATACATGCAAATCCATGTGCGCTGTTTCAAAGGCACTAGATTACACTGCTGAATATGAAGAGATTGTGAAAGTGTATAATATCAAAGGTGATGAACAAATTCTCAGATTTGAAGATCTATGCTTCTAGAGGATAACTATTCTGCACTTCTGTCCTCACGTTTGAAGCAAGATGCAAAAGAAATAAACAACCTACTTAAAGCATGCACTCTATTTTCATCTTTACTTTTAGTAAGTTCAATTTTAAATTATAAGTAATTATTAGGAAAAAAATGTAGCCTGCAATTTTACTTCATTTCTCAGAATTCACTCTCTTCTTGCTGCTATTTTAGGTGTGAATATTCAACAATATTAAAGGAGCATTAAATTTGTATCACTGCTTCAGTGGAGGTTTTCTGTCAGTAAGTATCAACTCGCTCATTTAAGTACTTGGAATTTTTATGCTCCTTTGACATGCAGCCAATAACCAAATTCCAAAGGACTTCACCCTGGGTCTTCTGTCCTCTTTGAGTGCTAGAAATGGCTAATAAAATCTTAAGCTGAAATCAACTCACAGGACAGAGCATTCAGTCACATATCTGACAAATTCAGCATCTTCTGCATCTATATAATGAATTAATCTGATGGAGAGAAACAAGGCTGGGGGAAATGGATTAAGATCATTTGTTGCACTATCTTGGATGTACTTACAAACATGTAACAGAAGTAAAAACACAAAACACTGTGGGCTGGGACCTTCTGATTCTTGTGTCAACCAGATGTTTGCTGGCCCTGTCTATTTAGACTGAATGTATCAGTTTGGCATGTGTGGAGGAGAGGAAATGGTTGACATGAGTGAAAATGTGGCCTACAGTGCTCTGCTCACTATCTTTTCCATCTGAGGCTGCTTACTCTTTCAGAAAAGCTAATGTAAGTTTATGGTTTGCCCTGAGACATGGATCTGGAAAAGGCCCAAGCTGTGTGAGGAGGAATCCTTCTCTTCCTCCTAAGCCAATGGAAGATTACAGACTGTGTAGACCATGACCCTTTGATCATGGCCCTTAGATATTCCCTTGTCCCTCACAGTCATACAGGATGCTTTTGCTGACAGATGATTTACAAGACAGAGGGTGTTGCAAGCAGAGGAAGAGCAGTGACTAAGTTCACTGCCTTGCAGGAAGTTCGCAGCCCTACACAGCATTTTGTGAAGGGACAGCATGAATGTTTCTTTCAATAGGCTAAGGCATGCAGAACTGGGACTGGAGCTGGTTGTGATGATATGTGCCAGACTCAGACGGATGTCACCACATTTCAGAGTGTCTTCACCCCTCAAAGTTTCAGTATGTTCCTGGGAAAAGACTGGTTACGCTGTACGCTAGAGATGAAGGTGCAGTGTTACACCCAGCCTTTGGGCCACTTCCACCCTTAGAGACATACATCTGTTGCATATAATAGTCAGAGTCCATCACTGCATGTATGAAATTAGGACTATTTTTGTTTGCATGGCTTCAGACCTCTGAAACTTTGAACTTCATGTGCCATTTTATGACAGATTATAATGTTGTCATGTAATTCTCTATGACTGGCCTTAGTTTTTACTTTATTGAAACCCACATATCATTAGGAAACCTCTTCTCACTTGCTACTTTCTTTTCTATGTCACACATATATTAGACACCGCAAGCTCTAGTGTAGATTCTTGTGGAACCCCATAGTTTCTGGTGGAAAAGGACTCCTACCCTGTCTTTTTAGAAATCATTAATGAATGTGCAGACCTACTATTTTTTGACCTACTACTATTTTATCCTTCACTAACCTGAAGCTCAGAGGGAGAAAAAGTTGTTATGAGCTCTTTGGAGATGCAAGTAGGGTATCTGATTGGGGTTGCTTACATCTGTGTTTACCAATTCCTGAAAACAGATTTTGGAGATATACTCCCTTGTGAGAGAGTAAATCTTTTTCTGTACATCTCATTGCCCATATGTCTCATAGTTCCAATCTTTAGTATTCTTTAGTATTATTTCTGGTGGTATCTGTCTGGTTTACGGGTTTGCAGTTTGTTAAATCTTCCTTTGCTCTCCAGAATCCTCTAACCTAGGTAGCATCTTCGCCATTTTCCAATTCTTGTGAGATAAGTTAACCACTGCAGCTTTACCTTGACTTTGGTTAGAGCTCATACTTGTCCTTCATTTTCTAGTATTCTATTTTATTGATTTATTCTTTAACTTACACTAGCAAATAGATATAACCTTCATGATAAAAGGAACGTTGTGTCACACTAGCATCTTTTGCACTGTAAATGCTGTTATAAGAATTTATTTAGTCTTTCTACCATGTTTTAAAGCTCTTTCAGTGAGACTTTTGCACTTTGATCATAGTTTAGTCTCCTGCACAATTTCTGCTCTTGATGCATTTGAAGGAGGAGTGAATTCAGTCGTTATGCTGGTAATACGTTGTTCTTTAAAGTCTTTTAGACCTGTATTAACCTTTGGAATGCCTGAGTTTTCTTCCTTTGTACCCAACTTTATCTTTCCATAGAAAGTCTGTATTTCTAATATCCTAGCAGCTCATTAGCCATTCCAATCTCTTTGGTCTTCCTCAAGTCTTTTTTAATAAATATGCATTTTCTGTCCCATTGGCACGATGTATTTCAGTATTCCCGTAGTCTTAAAATCATGTACAAAAATTTCTGTTCTACCTCCTGATTTTAATTTTCTCTTAACGTTTTCATACTCAGTAATTAAAGCATTACTGTAATGGCTGTTCTGCTCCTATAGGCAGTAATGTTCTTTTAGGAACAGTTTGAACTAGGTTCATGGCTCAGGAGCAAGTAAAGAATTGTTTCTTTTTTTGTCTACTTTCTGACCAACAGCACCATGAAACCTGTTTGGAGGGAAGGTCTATTTCTTTTTAATATAACTAGCAACAGGAAAATGGGGAAAAGTAACTAGAAATATAAGGTGAGGCTCAACAAGGGTCCTGAGAAATTTGGTGAGAAAATTGTCTTGGTCAGACCTAGAAATTTTTATTATTTTTAATTAGGAAAATAACATCTTGAAATAGATTTCTCAAAAGTCCCACCAAGTGATCTCATGTGAAACAAAATTATTAGTTTTCATTTTGAGCAATTTCCCTTGAAGATAAAACTGAAGGTGTTCTTGAGATGAAACAACAACTTAAATGCAAGCCTTTCATTTAAAAAGTTGGTTGAAGTGAAATATTTTGTTTAGAACATTTTTGCCTTTTTTTTTGATACAAACAATTGAGTGAAATCCTGACAAATTCAGAAGCATTCTTTTTGTTATCGCTGAGTTTTGCCCTTTCCCTTTCAACCCAACATAATTCGTATCTAATTGAAATTACTTCATGCCTTTTTGGCAGGGATTAATAAAGCAGAATGCCACTCTAAGATCTTATATATAGATGCCTGGCATACAGATAAGGTATACCGGGTGTCTCCTAAAGAGTTGTCATGCAACAGACTGCCATCCTCACATGGGGAGAAGGTGGCTGTTGGCAAGTGCACTTGAAAGGAGCTGTGCCAAACCATGTCTTGTTGCTGCAGAGACCACCTCAGAGACCTCTGCAATGTGCTAGGCTACTGCACAGCATGCCATGACCCACAGGAGCATGAGGTGGTTCACCTCATCAGTTATCTGTGGAGCTGGTGGTCAAACCATTGATTATGATGTGCCTGTGTGAGTGAGTAGCCACTGGGTTAGTGCTATTAATATGTGGCTTTGGTACATACCATTTGTGGTGACTTGCTTTCCAAAGCCAGTTCCCCTTCTTTATATTTATTAAGCTGCTTGAGCCATAACCTATGCTTCCTTCTTTTGTACAGTGAAACTGCTTTTTGAGTGAAATTAGTAATGTAATTAGTGTAGATCGCTTGGGTTTAGATTTTCCTCTTTGCATATTTAATTTCATAAGGCTCTCCAGTCCCAATTGAATTAGTTCTTTACTTAGAATCGCATAATCAGCTAGGTTAGAAAAGACCTTTAGGATCAAGTCCACCCTTTACCCAGCACTGCTAAGGCCACCACTAAACCATGTCACTAATGGCCTCATCTACACAGGTTTTTGAGCACATCCAGGGATGGTGGTTCTACCACTGCCCTGGGCAGACTGTTCCAATGCCTGACCACCCTTTTGATTCCTAACATCCAGTCTAAACCTCTCCTGACACAGCTTGAGGCTGTTTCCACTTGTTCTATCCCTTGTCACTTGGGAGAAGAGCCCAGTGAACTCCTGGCTTCATCCTCCTTTCAGGCAGTTGTAGAGAGTGATAAGGTCCCCCCTGAGCCTTCTCTTCTCCAGACTTCAGAGTGCAGCCTCACCAGTGTCCAGTACAGGGGGATGATCGCTGCCCTGGCCCTGCTTGTCACACTTTTGGTGATACAGGCCAGGATGCTATTGGTCTTCTTGGCTGCCTGAGCACAAACTTGTTTGTGTTCAGGTCTGTCAATTAGCACGCTCAGGTCCTTTTCCACCCAACTTGTTTGAAGTTGGGCAGGTGGATTTTCCTCTTTTGATGGTTTTTGAGGATAATTGGTTGATCAGCTCTTCTTCCATCTACCACCTCTTGAATATAGCATTAGATAAATGTGGTTGAGTATAGTATCCTCTCTGAAAAGTGCCTCTTATACTGTGTGGAAAAGTTTCTCAGGAATGACAGAACTTGGTGACAGACATCACCATGATACAGAGTCTGTTGTGATAGAAGTGCTGCTTCTCACTAGCGAATCAGTCAAGTTATGGATGTGATCAATAGATTGAAAATATATCGACTAACCTGTAAATTACAGTCCTGACAAAAGTAGAATTGTAGCAACTTCTGGAAGAGAACTTCCTCCTTCTCCCTGGCAGTTTTATTTCACAGAGCCCTAAAGAAAATCCAGAAAGCCATCAGTAAATCCGTAAAAACACTGTCTGAGAAATAGGGGATCCCTCTGTCAAACTGATTTCCAGAATTATTTGTAACATCTCCACAAGCCACTAGGAGAATTCAGACCCTTACATGAAACTAGAATCAGCAGCAGTGCTTCTCATGAGCATCACACATATTGAGTAGATGCTCAGTTGAGTCTGTTTCCTCCCAGCTAATCCAGAATAAAAGTATTCCAAAGGGTTTGGGTAGAAATCCTTTTTCAGATAATTAAAGTAGTTAAAAAATCCCCTTTCTTAACAAGTACCATCCCATCCCCCTTTAGAAAGCCTTAGTCTGACATCTGCTACTGCTCCTGCTCTGCCTGTTATTATTTGTCTTTGAGCCTCTGCCCATTCTTTTGCTTCTACAGCTGCTGCTGGTGTTTCCTCTTGGTGTTTCCTGCCTCCCTGGCCTAAATTCCATCTGACACCCTCTTGCCCCTCTGGCTTTCTGCCCAGCTGGTTAAGAGATGGCATTCAGTTGACTGCAGCGCTCATTTCTGCAGTAAGAACATGAAATAATATTTGGGTTTAATCTTCTTTTGAGGAGCTCTTCAAGATCCTTTCATGAAGGTAATATATTATTTTTTCATGCTGACCCTTTAGTTTGATCGTTGATCTGCAGAGAATCTTGTACCCGCATGAGAATTGCCAATTACTGTAAGGACTGCAGAAAAACCTGTGGCAAATTTCCTGCTTCAAAAACCATGATGGGTTGGTCTGGCTGCGAAAGGTGGTGGAATAGACAGTTCTGTCCTTTCTTCTCAACAGTTTCACAGTCAAGATGACTGCACAGTTTTGCTCTGGCAGCATCCCCGATATCTCTGCTTTTTGTAGCCTCTTGTCAGTAAAGGGGAAGAAAACTAAAGAGGGAATCCAGGCTATGCTACCTTGCTCTTTCACCTTGGTGTCTGAAATTCCACAAAGGAAGTGGTACATGTTGACTCCCTCCTTCAGAGTGCTCTGGGAGATGCTTACTGCAATATTCAGGGAAAGACAAAATCTTCTTTGGAGCAAACAGCTGCGTGGACCTTTCCATCAACAGAAATAATAGTTACAAACTGGATGTACAGAAGGGACAAGTAACTGAAAGTGCAGTGTCTTCTCCTTTGTCACTCTGAATGCCAAATTTAAGGCATTTCAAAATACAGTCCTGAATTTAACTACAATATGGATATCATAGCCAAGACCTTTTGGGTTTTGAGAACTGACAGATGAAAAATTGACCTCTGGAAGACGAGACATTTGAAAGAGTGCAGAGCAACAGCTTATCAGTGATATCCCCATATTGCTGATCATATGGATTTATTCTAGCTTTATTAGATCACCTAGGAAACATTCCTGTCTTCTGCACTAGCACTGGTCCCTGCCAATCTGCTGCTCACCTCCATTAGCTTGGGAACTAAAGTAAGTCCTGGAGGAAGAATTTACTTAGCCACACTGCCAGTAACTTGGTGTTGGCTTGGGCTCAGAAAATAATGCCTTTCTAAACCTGCTAGAGTGAAGCACTACACCAACAGTTTGAAACTCCCCACTTGTATGTTATCCAGATGCTGAGCACCTCTTTGTGCTGAATGGTTGTGAGATGTCATCTTAGGAGATGATATTTTTATGTAGACGAAAATATTTTGTGAACAGGAGCCACTACTACAGGACCTATACCAGGACCACTAGTACAGTACAGAGTATGCTGGGGGAAGGTGAAGCCTGAACTTAACATCACGAGTGATATTCCAACTGATGCATGGAGTCACAAAATTGTGACCAAGGGCATATCTCCCAAGCAAAAAACCTGGAGACTCAGAATTTATAGGGAAATACCAGTAAGTTAAAAGAAGAGCTGTTAACCTCTCCCTTTTTCCCCAGTTAGCTAGATAGCTGTGTTGAAGGAGCTGAATGCAAGAGGAGACACAAACCCGAAATGTGCAAATGACAGCTTCTATAAAGAAACTATTTCCAGGTGGAGGAATCAGTCTGTTTGGAGGTATAGATCAGTCTTTCAGGCAACTGGCCTTGAATTATTAGTACTCAATATCTTTGTGAGCAGTTAAGCACTGCTTAACTGGCCACACCACATTCAAGTAGTACTTAAAACATTCTCAAGACTAAGAAACTAATGAACATGGAAAAATAAGTTTAAACTTAAGAGACAAAGAATTATAGCCTGTGAAGTTTGTAATTTTTATGTAATTTTGTATCAGTAGAAGCTATTGGGGAAGAGCAAGACTAATCTTTTGCCAAAAGAGCTTGACAGTAAGAGGGCCAAGGCTGCTGGGCACTAAAATGTCATGCAGCACACATTCCTTCAACCTCTATGTGCCATACTGAGATGTCTATCAATAGGTAAGAAAAATACAGCAAAGAAAATCTCCTAGCTTGTAGGAATGTTGAGTAAAAACCTGAAAACAGAATATATTGGTAGTACTGCCCTGCAGTCCTGCAGAAATACTCCTGGTGAACTTTCACCAAAGCTTTTTTGGTGACTCTCTTATTTCTCCATTTAGTGTGCCATTGGCTTCAGAGGTAGATGCTGCACAGGAAATGATATTGCCTGTCCCAAAAGGTAAGAATGAGTACAAGAGGGATTAATGTTAACTTCTTGATTCATTCTTAGATGGTATCTTGGGAGTGATCTTGACAATTTTAACTTGACACCTGTATGTATATATATTTATTTTTTATTGGAACATAGAATTACATTGGATTTTAAGTGATTCCATTTGGTTTGTAAAGTGATATTTTGTTTACATTAGTTCTTCTGGTTTGTTTTCAAAATGTTGTTACAGTGAGTTCTTAAATATTTTAATTACCAGCACATTAAATAATACTGTTTGCAGGGAATTAAGTCATTTAGAACTAGTTAATGGCCGTCTGTATCACTTTAACCTGAATCTAGGCTGCTAATCCTGTTCAATAACAAAACCACTGGATTTCCTTCCCTGGTTGTACACTCAGAAAGATGTTTGCTAATAAAGTGCTCCTTGAATGTCAGTGAAGGAAGGAAAATCTAATTGTTTTTCTAAATCTCTAAAACATAAATGAACCTTGCCAGAGTGTCAGTCATGTCAGACTGGTGGAATAGCTGATATTCCTCAGGTGTCTACTTCTGACTTATACAATATTTCTGGTGATGTCCAATGAAACACTCTCAGCATGTCCCTGCTTTAGTACTCAAACTGTAACATGCTTTTGATTGTTCCATACTTGTGAGCATTTGAGTTTCTTGATGTTATTACATGGATTTTAACATCATGTATCTAAAAACAAACATCCCCAAACCCCTCAGGTTTCTTCTCTTTGCTTTTATTTAACATATGTCAGATCTTTTGAGACCAAAGAAATACCTCAGCATAAAGAAGTGCATCATTTACAGCAACATCTGCAGATGTGGCCATTTAGAAGTCTAAGGTGTGTAGTACACACATGCATATATTCTGCATACAGTTGGGCTTCTGTCTGGCCACGTCAGATGCCATCTGTTCTTGGATAGGCATCCTCCTTCCACTTTCTGTTCCTCATGGTTTCTCCTTATTGTCATGCTCTTTGTCAGTGCAGGTTTTGACCCTCCATCATCTGTGATGAGTTGTGGCCCTGCCTGTCCAATTGCATGGTTTGCTCCTTTTCCACACCCAGATGCTGATTCTCTTTTTTGGGTTAGTTCTTCTCTGTGCTGATAGACTAATAATTTTTGTCATTTTATTAGATCCCTTTAGGAGGATATTTAGTTAGGAAATACTGACTGAAATTTCTCCTTCCCTTTTTCTCTGCCATTCTTAGCAAAGAGAACCTTGGTGTCAGCACAGGAGCTAAGCAGAGATGCCTGAAAGGAGGAATGATTTTTTTATTAACAAATGCAAGCATTTTCTATTGTCCTGTTGCCCTTGCTGCTCTCTGGCCTCCTGTCATCCATCTTTCTTTTCAGAGCAGGATAATCCTACCACCTACCTAAACATCTGGAGTTCAGACTTAATTTCTGTTTGGCTACAAACTTCTCTTCGGAAGAGCTGCTCTCTTTTTTGCCCTTTTTTTTTCCCATATGGTGTTAGGAGCCAAGGCAATTGGAAATCAACATCAGATGCCTAATGCTTGTTGGTCCCTTACGTTGCAGTTTTGTCTGGTGGCTCGTCGCATGTTTCACTTTGGTGCTGTTTCTTTCTCTACAGTCCCAGTGCAGTTTTCCCACCCAGGGTCTCCCACATAATAGAAGCACAGATTCAATAGAACCCACTTCAAATAGGTCCATTATTCACTGATGCAATTCGAAAATGGCCTTCTTGTTTGTAGACCTCTCCCCAGAGATTCTTGGGCTAACTCTAGCCTCCTTAATAACCTCCCCTCCTTTGCTCTCCTCTGTTCAGCTAGAACTGGCCCTCTCTGACCCTGTTTCTTCTACCTGCCTGTGTCTTGCTGCCTTTCTGACTCACCACCTACTTTTCAAATGCCATGTGAAAGCCTACAGTTTCAACTTTGCCTTGTAATAATCCATAGCAGCTTAAGGAAAACAACCTCTGGCTGTTACCCAAAAAAGGTTCAATAATTTTTTCTCTAACCCTCCTAAAGTAAAAAAGTTGACCACAGGAAGCAAGTAGGAGGACCACACACACATTATCCATACTGTTTTGAGGGGTTTTTTATCTGAGAAGTAACAAGAATAAAATAAGACTTGAACAAATTATTTCTGCTGACTGGCAAATAGCACAGTGCAAAAAACACAAAATGTCCATGCAAATAAGATGAATTTGTACATTGATTTTGTTTTGGTTTGTGTTTTCCTCTAATGTTCATCAACTCCTGGCTCTTAATAGTCATTTAAGGATAGGTGTGTGTTAGTGGTGGGAGGCACAGAGAGAACTCTTCAAGTACAGACTTTCAGGCTTCAGCGCAGTTAAAGGTAGTTTCACTAAAATGAATATGACAGGCAAAAGGTGTTTGAGAACTAGTTTTTATCTAAGTCCATGCTAATGCCCTTGGGAGCAGAAGAAGGGAGGGAAACATACCTTGGAGACCACAAAGTCTAGTGTCCAGCATAATTTTTTTTGACTGCTTCCAATTTTCTTTTCTTTCTTAAACTCTTAAGGGCTCATTTCCCCTGTAGCTTCATATATTTTTCCCACTGCTTCTTATGGCTTTGCTTGTGAATGCTCATCCTTGCCAGTCTTGAGCTCCTTCTGTCTGTGTGCTTGGGGTAGGCAGCACCCTGATGCCTATTAGCAAGGCTATTTTGCTGCTGAAGCCTCTTTCTAACTAGAAACATCTCTGATGCTTAGTACTTGTATTTCTATTTGGTGCCTACTATCCCCAGTCGAGCTTGAGAGATTGCTGTGATTGGAGCTAGATATACAGATCTTGTCTTCATTAGGAAACGGGTGGTTTAGATAGCTTGCTGAAGTGTTCCCAAAGACCTGAGCTTAATACAAGTTGGTTGCTGCTTCTTCTAAGGCATTTGTTAACTTCAAATAGCTAAAAGATATTAAAAGAGCTGCTGTCTTGGGGAAGACTATAGCAGTGGTTAAAATCAGGGAATGACTGTTACGTTGCTCAGCCACAAACTGCTGGACAGACTCTGGCCAAGTCATGTAAGCTCTTGTTTCTGTGATGGAGGCCAGTTCAGATTTACTTTCCATGCATGCAGAACTGCTTTCTGTGAGCACACAGGGGTAAGCTTACCTCCCCTGGCAACTATTGCATCAGATAGAGCAAATTGGTAAAATAGGACTTGTAATTTTGAACAAGTTCCTTATTTCTCTAGGTCTAATTCTTTGCTGCTATTTACTCTGCCTGAGTGCACAATGGATAGGAAATTCTTTCATGAGTGTTGATACAGCCACAGCTTTTCCCTTTGGCGGCTACAGATGCACAGCCCTGGTCTCTGAGCACCCTGTTCTGCCATTGCTCCCCATTTGCTTCCTGTCGGGAAAGGGCTCCTTCTCCAAGCTGGTGGTATCCACGAAAGTACCCCGTCACCCTGGCAGGACATCTAGAGCAGAGCGTGCCGCGAGGTGACTTCTAAAAAAGTCCCCTTTGACCCAAATTGCTCTAATTCTAAGCTCAGGCCTACAAAGCAAAGCTTGATTTCATGGATGATGTTTGCTATTTGAAGGCATATTTGTTACCAAATTTCTCATAGAAACAGGGATGGAAATGGAAAGTTTATCTTACTAAAGTTTTAGATGAGATAGAAAAATTGTGCAACTTCAAAGGGGGAGGAGAAAGGGATCATCAAGTAGATCTGGTGGTAAAATGAGGTATGCATTTAGCCCATAGTAATGAAGTCATTTCTCTAACAGGCTATGCTTTATCCAGGTACTTTATTTCAGTAACTGTCCTTCAAAGTATGGCACTCTTCCTGTTCTCTTTTATTGCTGGGAGCATTGCAGCCGTTGATGTGAGCAGTTGTTCCTCTACTATTATGTTATGTTATTAGCTATAATATATGCCAATCTAACTTCCTGATTAACCTTAATGTGGATACAAGTCCTTAAGATCTCTTTAATGTTTTCTTCCGATACTTCAAGTACTTATTCTCTGACTTACAATTAGCTTACACACTGCCACTACATTTAAATACGTCATTTGTGTCTCTGTAGGGAAGTGCTAGTTTGGTTACAATTATTGCAGTGCAAGCCTGAAGCTAGAGTAAGGTTATTGCTTAAATAATATATTAAAGAAAGGAGGCCATTTAGCTTGTTTTGTTAAGAATCCTGGGGAGATCATTTGTGTAAAACCACCAAAGGCTCATACAAATGACACCTGTATAAACTCCAGGGAGAATGTTCATCTTGGTCCATGCTAGAGACTCCAGCCTGAGAGTCATTAGCGAAGCAGGGGAATTGCAGAAAGCTTCCCTCCTAAATCTCTAACAAGAGATTCAGCAATAGCTGGAGCAGCTAAGAAGTATCACTCATCGCTGCTCCAAAATCTGAGGGGAGTGGGGGAGTTAAGAGGCTCTTGGAAACTTTTGTAATCATTGTTTTTGTGCTTTAAGGGTTATATTTAACCTTCATTAAATGTTCAAGTAAGTGAATATTTTGGTTTATTTAGTGGGATTCAGGTTGCAGTACAGACCACCACTCATTTCTGCTTTAATCTTTGCACTCGTGGAAAATGTTTACCAAGTTTAGACACTATTTAATCTCTTTCAATCCTGTTATCTTAAAACCAGCAATAAAAAAAGCAGACTTTAAAAGAAAGTCCTATTTACATCTGATATAAACCAAAACTGTGTTAATATTAGCATTTCAGAGTATCTAGGAACTCATTGTTTTCTATTTTGATAGCTTGGACATGATCTCTGTGGGCTGGGGAAATTCCCAGTGTATTCTTGGATTCCAGTCATGGCTGACACGAGGAACAGCTACCTGCAGTAGGGACCTGCAAACCCATTCAGCACTACATAGCACACAGCGCATGGCACTTCTTTTGAGGGGGAACCTGGAGTGGGATAGGTCAAAGTGACTCCCTCCCAGGGCTTGTCCTAGACTGTCCCCCACTGGGATTTCTGAAAGGTACATAGCAAGGTTTGCTTCCTGGATGTCCTCAGCATTTTATCTTTCCAATCAACTCTACTTGCTGGAGTAGGATGTGACAGTGTGAGCTTCCAAGCTGGGACATGAAAGAAGTACTGAAATTCTTTTAAACTAGCTAGACCAGCTTCCAAATAGCTTGCCTGGTGTTTTCATTATGCCAGAGATTGAGAGCTGTGGAGCTATATATCTCACAAGCAAATGACAAAGCCATGATTCTTGCCTTGAAGCAGCTGCAATCCAAGACTCCAGTCCTGTGATCAGGCTGCTGCAAACCACTATGAGCCCTCCAAGGGCTCTGCACTCAGAGCACACGCTCATGTTTGACGCTGGGGCCGCACAATGTCACAGCCAGATTTCTTAAGGTAGTTGCTGCAGAACTGCCACAGGCTGGGGAGTTTCTGAAAATAACCCCCTAACTCTTTGATTCAAAAGTAACATGACACTCTGCGGAGTTTTCCTTTTAGGCAGTGAGAGCTCAGATCTGCCCTCTGCATGCACGAGGGCTGGATTGGCTTCAGCAGGAGCCAGCACGCTCTGGCAAAGATGTCGTGCTGGAAACAGCATTCTGCTCATTCTTCTGCGTGTTCACATCAGTGATATTTTCCAAGGTGAAGACAGGCTGTACTCATGGAGAAGAAAAAGAGTGGGTGAGGTTATTTTGGCCTGTGTTATTTAGGAAGTTGCACTACATGCTACACGATCACCTTACAATCTATAAAAATTAAATGAAGTACTAGTGGAGTGTAGTCTGGGTCACACTATTGGGACTATAAAGGAGTGCATGTAACCAGCTTGAATACATATATGCCACTTGTAGAGAGCTGTTACTATCCCTGTTACTCGAGTCTCCCCTTTCACTGTGCCTCTGATGAGGCTCAGGTCTTTCCAGTGTTCCTGAACTCCTGCTAATTACATGAGGAACTTCGGTGGAACTGCTTGGGAGTGTCAAGTTCAGCTTGTGTGTAAGCGCTGGCAGGCACTGGGAGCAACTGGGTCTGGAGCCATTTGGAGTGCTGTGATGGGTGGATGGAAGACATATGGCAGGAAGGGGACAGCGGTACCATGGAGTGAGGCATGGAGAAGAATGTCCCTAAATGAGCCTGGGGTGTTTGTGCTGAGCTCTGCTGCAGACAGGGAGGATGTTCCTTCATTTTCAGACCCTGAGTCGCCCTTGTAGCTGGCTCAGTTTTCACTCATGAGAATGAAAACCTAATAAGCCAACAAAACAACCTTTTAATAAACCAAATTGTTCCCCATATAATCTCAGTATTCTATCTCACTTTACCTTCAGTGCTTTGTTTTCACTTATAGAGATGTTTGTGCTTTCTTCTGTGTTATAACCAGAGCTGGGTGATGCTTTTCATGTTGCCTATTATTATTTTCCCAAAATGCAAGTTCCAAAATCTTTTACTAAATTTAAACCTTCTAACAAATAAGGAAATAGGTTTTTCAAGAAAACATTGCTTGCAGTATTTCAGTAAAGCTGTTATTTCTTACTTGAAAAGATATTTTTATGTTGAAATCAAGAATTTCAATTTAGGTAATTCTATAGACCGGTAAAAACTATAAAATTTAATCAAAGTTTCATTTTGTATTAGACAAAAGGATTTATTTAATCCGGTTAAGAAGAAAAAGGTGGGGGGGGAGCTGGAGGATGACACACCACTCTGAAAACAGAAAGTGATTTCTAAGGGAGCTGAAAAAAAAAGGTGAAAAGTCTACGTTGAAACTTTTGGGTTAGGCAGTGAACACAACTCCTTTTGTTCCAGTCATCAATCTCTGGAGCTGGTGAGGTGATAAATCTTCATCCAGCTTCTGATCAAATAAGTAAGACACATCTTCTGTATGTTACATTTCCTAGTAATATGGCAGTTTCATTTTTACATAATGCTATTTCAGCATTTATGGGACTCGAGGCAATTAATTCTAACATAATTATTTGTTAGTGACTAGAGATCATTAATAGCTGCACAGACTAACAGGTAAAGTGCTTCAGAAAGGATAGGAAGAATGCACACCCAAAAAACATTCATTGCTTTCATTAAGAAAACAGAGATTTGAAGAGCAACTGCAAGTCTAAATAACTCCTATCCTGGCAGGAGTGATAACAGTGCGGGCATGATGGAGAGCCCTCAGCTCACCCCGCAGCCTGGCTGAAGTCTGTGCAATCAGCAAGCTGCTTATTACCTATTCACTATTCTGTCTCTATGTAATGCCTATTTTCAGCACTGATCACTAAGTTCACAAAAGCCTCAGAAGTACACACCCCCAGTGCTGGGGTACTGATGATCCACTGCACATGATTTTGAAGGTCCTGTTCCCTATAACCTTTATTTGACTTTGGCACATGCATACCATTTCAGGCGACTTTGGAGTTTAATGCAATCTGTTTCCACTGAAGGCAAGCAATGCTGGAAATATGATTATAATAATTGTATTATGACCATTGTATTGTCATGATCAAGTGAAGGGCTCCAGTATATAACTGATAAAATTGTGACTTTGACTTCCATCTTTAGCTTAAAAATTGAAATGAATTAATTTAATGTAGTTTGCGCCATATGAGGATCCATCTCCTTCATAAATATTTATGCAATTAATGAGTAATTTAAAAACATCTTATTACAGTGTTCTGGGTCATACAGAGCATACCAGACCCCTTCTGCTTTGGCTTCTTATCCTTTAGCTTCTTTCAGGTCCTTATTTAAACTTCTCAGTTAAATATGGAAAGAAGGGTGTAAATTGCACTAGTCCTACCATCAGCTTCAGTCTGCAGAAGTGCCACTGATGCAGACTTCTGCATTTATTTTGGGTGGAAAGCGTCTATTTAAATTGTGAGATCAATCGTCAAATTAGATGTGTGACTGCACACATCATTCCAGCATTTATTTTCCTTTCTGGCACACTTGTGGCTCTTTGGGTTTGAAGACTGTAACTCAATTGGAATGAGCCTCAGTGATAAAATGGTCATCACATAAGATGTCTTTGTGTTGTTTTGAAATGTGCTATTACAAGGTATTTTAATAAACTTTGTTTTTATTTTCCTTGATTAATAACACATTTGCTTGTGAATTTTCTGGGATGTTTGATTCATGGTCTTTCCTTTCTTTTCCTTAGAACTCCTTGGTGGCAGCAGCCTTGTGGGACTATCCCATGGCGATCTGACCTGGATCTGGCTTTGTCCAAGTAATTTTAGTCACACTAACACTTTTGACCCCTGGTGTCATTGATAAGCTCCAGAGCACCGAGTGCTGAGTCCAGAAAGTTTTGAAAGATCTACAAAAAACTAAATGCCTGAAGCCATGTGATGGATGTTTATTTGTTTTAATTATCAATATAGAAAATAATCTTCTGTCACTTTCTCTTCTCTTTTCTTTATACTTACATGGATAGAAAAGTGGTCTCATCAATAGTGGATTCATTACACGCATTAAACATTGTTCAGTGATGTAAAGGAGGATAGCTCTGGTTTACTTTTCTCTCTTCAATAGCTGATATGATTTTTACCAGTTCCTCAGCTGCATGATTTAGTGGGAAAGACTCTAAGCATTGTGTAAGGCATTAAGCAACAGCAGCTGATCACTTGTGCTGATATGGTTTCACTATAAAATACTGTCATCTTCTTTAGATTGGCGCTTGCCTTTCATAGAATTGTTTGCCTAATGCAGTGCTAAATAGTTTCATTTTCTTCCTCCCTCTCCTCCCCCCTTTTTTAACTGGCTTTTATCTTTAAACTGTTTTTATAAAGCAAAAATCTGTGTTTCTTTGAACTCATCCTCTGATGTCATAAGAGCTGGGAGCTGACATGAATTACACTGTGAAAACACTGACATTTAGGGCTAGGTACCAGCATGCACTGAAATACAGCAACGCATGTTGTGTTCAAAAATAACTTTTAACATGCTGTTATTAGTGGCAGGCTCTTTGGTTTGAACGCCTGTGATAGGAGAAATTAGCACACTGTTTTTCCAGTCTATTGATGGTAAATTCTTTTCCCTTTTGGGGTCAAAAAATACAAATATTAAAGAAAACCTCAAGTGTTGCTATTTGCAAGGTTACAATGTTTGTTATTAGAACTGCGGAATATGATCAATCTTTAAGGGAAGATAGTATGAAGGACCCATGAAAGGACAGGAAACATCTATATTTGCTGGCAGCATGCCTATGTTAAACATATTGCTCACAGTGCCATCCTGATGGCACGGTGGGGAAAGACAGTTCAGCTATGCAGTATGAAAACATGCCATCATATCTATATTTCATAACATAGCACGCCAAAGTCAGTCATGAGTTTAAGTTAATTAGCTGAGGTTCCCTGCAGGAAGCCGGTTCTGTGGCCAGCTAAAAAAACTGAGGATGTTCAGTGGTATTAGGTCCCTAATCTTAATCCTCTCCCAGGAGAAGCAGCAAAATGCAGGAAGCACTTTGCACAAGGCTTCCTCCGGGTCCCCCTGAGATGTCCCATGGAGAAGCCTGGTTTTAATGCTGCATTCCTCAGCACAAATAAAGCACAGCTTTGCATCCTTACTTGCGCAAAACTTTGAAAGAAGACTTATTGTGCCTTGCGATATCACTATAGTGAGGCAGTAGGAATACTTACTTTTCCCTTACACTTTTTCCTAAAAAAGTAGGAAATGTACTGGAAGTAGGAGATGTTGCATGTATGCAACAGAATTATGGCATACATGAAAACAAAGTGGACTTTTGATCTTTAGCATAAGAAAATTATATAATGCTGTGCTTACTGAAAAGGAGACTGAATTCAGAACCATTTATTTCCACCTATAGAGTATCCTACTATAACTGCTGCTTATGTAAAAGTTTTGATTCTCAGGCAATTTCACTGACTCTGTTAATAGAGATTAGTCTTCCCACGAGTATGTAAAAACTTTGGAGATGCTTTTAATCTCCCTTTTTGTCTTATCCAAAGGAAAAAAAGAATAAACCAACCAAATAGCCCCCAGCTTTTTATGTGTGTTTGAATCTAGACCATAGCTCCTGAAACTAACTTAGAAGAGAAAAAGAATTCAATGCATTTCTAAATAATTTCAATTAGGAATAGTAGGTTTGGCCAGCTGAGGAGGCCTGGGCTGCATATGGAAGCAATTCACCTGGCTCCATCCACTCTTGTCTGACCCAGCTGAGTGCGGGCTGGTCCCCAGGGTCCCTGTAGGGCAGTGAGGGAGGTGGATAGCCTGCTGTCCCTCGGTGCTAGGTGTCCATCATGCCCAGTATAAATAGCCTGCTTCCCTTGCCTGGGAATGGCATGGGCCACCGCAGCCCCATCAGAGCACCAGCCATTGGGTCTGTGCTACAGGCAGGTTCCAGCCCTGTTTACTCAGTGATAACAGAGGGAGCATTGTGCCTGCAGTATTGAGCCCATGTGCCATTACCCACACACCCAAGGTAGTGCTAAGCCCTGAGCTTAATCCAAGAGGCTGTAGGTGGATGCAGATGGGTGGAGGAAAGAGCAGGGGCAGCAACTGGAAGAAACGAGTCAGCAGGCTGACAGAGCGAGGGTCAGTAGCACACATGGGGCATCCTTGAGCTTTGCCTCTTCTGCCTAGGCTATGTGGTAGCAGTGGGTGAGCTGCACCCTCTGTGCATCCAAGCAGAAGCATTATAAAATCACGGAATAACTTGTGTTGGAAGGGACCTTCAGAGATCGTAGAGTCCTAGAATAGTTAGGGTTGGAAAGGACCTTAAGACTATCTAGTTCCAACCCCCCTCTAGTCCAACCAACCTGCAATGAGCAGGGACATCTTCAATTGAAAAGTAATGCCTTTAAAGAAAAGTGCAAATATGCAGGTACAAAGTGAGACAGAGGGTGTATTGGTGTTAGTTAAATAGAGATAATTGTTTAAAGAATAATTGCACAGCCATTATCAGTCATCTTTACCAATTGCTTCTAACCAAAACCAATTATCTCTGATAAAGATTTCTGCTATTTGAAGGCAGGCCTGGATTTAAAACCACAAGATAAAGTGGTTATATTCAAAAAAACTGTTACTACTGAAAGAGCCCACAGGAGGAGGATGTGATTCAGGTTTCTGCTCCTGTTTCATGCTCTGTTGCTGCTTATACCCATCTAGGATAGACTCAGCTGTACTCAGCAGGAAGACACAAGGGTGCAGGGTTTGCTCATGAAGGTTTCTCAGCCCCCTGTCTCCACCTTCCTCCATATACCACCTCATCAGACTCTTGGCCACTCTTCCCTAACAAAGTTATTTGAGTGATAGGGATGATTTTTACCTGTCCCAAACCATTCATAGAATTTTGAGAAAGAACAATGCAAAAAGAAGAGTGAATAAAGGGGAAGAGCTCAGTAGAACTTATAGACTCAGTAATTCATAAGAAAAGAAGTTAGGAGAGGTGGAGAAAAGGGGAAAATCCCCCACGAAAGGAGGGATGTGTGGCTTTGCTCAGTGGTGGAGGGAAAAGTATTTACATTCTGCTGCAAGAGTAGCGGGATGTACAAGGCATGGGATATAGAAAGAGAAGAGGTAGAAAGTCAAGCCTGCATATATTGGTGCTGGAGGACCTGTCAGACAAAACTCGTGAGAAAGTGTTCAGAATTAGGAAAATGAAAGGGTTATGAAGATCTTTGAAAGTTAGAAAATGAAGAAAAGTGGAGAAGTTTTGCAGTAGAAGCCTGGGTCTCAGTTACCCTTTCTTTCTTTGCTACTTTTGTCCTGAGAATTAGGAGAAAATGTGAGATCTTTGTATGTGAGCTGAATGTGTGTTTAGGTGCGTATTGAAAGTATTCAAGTATTTAAAGCCAGGAAGAAACACCTAGTATCTAAGCTGCAAGAAAATAATCAAATCCATTTTCCTCTCATATGTCATCTCAGAGGTGGTTATAGCATGAAACCCATTTTCTCATTTCACCCACTGAATCTTCTGCTATTTTCCGAGTCACTTGCCCTACACATCCCATTGCCTATGCTGGGGTCTATTCTTTGGACGTACAAAATACCCCAAGAATCTTTTCCTAGTATTTTTTATATCACAAATGCAAGCTACAGACTTCCTTGGTAGAAGCATAGCACTATCCAACTGCTGCATCTTTCTAATACTCGGAGGAGTTTTAGCACAGCAGAGGAGTATTCACTGGCACCCCCTCCAACAACCCAAAGCTCTGTCACTGACAGAAAAGGGTGCCACAGGCTTTGTGGGTCTAGAGATCTTCTTCTGAGCCTTCCCAGCCCCTGCTCTCTCAAGATCAGACCTAAAATCACAAGTCATGAAATATTAATCACTATTAGTACACTGGCATGATTCCTCTAAGACATCTCACCTTGGTTCAGCGCTGATGCTCACACCAGAGGTGAATTTGTGCTGAGCTGCTAAGCAGAGGGGTTTACAAAACCTGCAAAAGTAGGAGAAAAGTCTGCAAGTTGAAGTGCATCTTCCTGAGAGGTACAAGCAATGAATTGCAGTCAGGAATCCTGTCCTTCGTGGCAGTGGGTGAATGTGTGGTGTTAATACACTACTTGTGCGTAGTGAAGACGTCTGGGGGAAAATAATCGTAGAACCCCAGACTGGTTTGGGTTGCAAGAGACCTTAAAGCTCACTCAGTTCCAACTCTCTGCCTTGGGCAGGGACACCTTCCACTAGATCATGTTGCTCCAAGCCCCATCCAACCTGGCCTTGAACACTGCCAGGGATAGGGCAGCCACAGCTTCTCTGGGCACCCTGTGCCAG
>WYDI02005795.1:0-11560 GCA_009867235.2 Psittacus erithacus
GGGTCCTACTGATCACTCCTTGACTCTCCAGTCTACAGATCAGCTTATGGATGGGAATCAGGGAGTCTCGGTTGGTGCGATATTGCTGCTACTGCACTGTTGTGGTCGCGATTGGCACTTGTTCTTCGACCTTCAGAAAGCCCACAACCGAAGGATCCTCTGAGAGACCAGGCAAGGTGGAAAGCTGATCAATTTTTGCTGGGCTGGTGTAGCTACTGTACTTGGAGTTGGAACAGCTGCACTGTCTGTTGTGAATGAAGTTTGATTAGCTACTGTACTTGTCACTGGGGCTGGTGTAGCTGCTGTGCTTGGAGCTGGAGTAGCTGTGCTGTCTGTTGCTTTGCCATCAGACCCAGGGACATTTCTTCCCTTTTGAAGGTGCTGGACCGTGTTGAACAGGGCTCTGTAAGCATAGGCCAAGCCCCAGCATATTGCCCGGATTTGTCCATCTCTGGTATGACCAGCATGACAGCACACCTCATTTAAGTGTTTTACTAATTTTTCTGGATTTTGCACTTGTTCAGTGGTGAAGTTCCAAAGCACTGGAGGGGCCCAATGGCACAGATACTTGCCCATACTGTCCCACACACCCTGCTACTCAGGACTATCCAGCCTTGGGGAAAATCTCTTGGTCCTCCTATATCGTCGTCTAACCCCAGACAAGGCCCAAACCCGACTCCGCTTAACTTTCGAGATCAGATGAAATGGTCGTGGGTAAAACACACTCTGTATGAGTGCCAACATGGAGATCCCCATCAAAATCATCCGGCAGGTCTCCAGGGTTCACAAAGGCCATTCAAAACCATCAGAACTCTCAAATAATGCTGTAAATAATCTGTAAATAATGTGTGGGGGCTGAGAACATAAGGGAACGTCTCCTTCAAAGGCTGATCACCCAAGGAGGGAATAAAAAGATGTGCAATTGCAAAACACTTCCATTATATACCTCCCAAAGTATAGAGGCAATGACCACACTGGGAACACAAGCCAGGTCAGTTTCATGATCAATGAGTCTATTGTACTGCAAGTCATTACCATAAAGTACAGCAAAACAAGAACCTTAGCCAAGGCCCCCAGCCGATAAACACTAAAACAGCAAATACCAGCCGCAAGTAAGGTATGACATGCTAAAACTCTGAGATCAAGAGCAACAACTTTGAGAGTCAATAAATCAGCATTGTGAAGAGTGACTATTAATCCAAGACAATGAAAGTTTATCACAAATACGATTAGACACACTCTGGTCAGATCTGTCATTATCTCAACCCTTCGTGCCCCTTGCTGGGCACCAAGAAGAACTGTCGTGGTTTAAGCCCTGCTGGTAACCCAGAACCACGCAGCCACTCACTCACTCCCTCCTCCTACCACCTTCCTCCCCCTGCTCCTGGAGGGATGGGGAGGAGAATCGAAAGAATGTAACTCCCATGGGCTGAGGTAAGAACAGTCCGGTAACTAAGGTATAACACAAACCACTGCTGCTACCACCAATAATAATAATGATAAGGGAAATAACAAGGGAAGAGAATACAATCAAGCACCACCCACCGACCGATACCCAGCCCGACTCAAGCAGTGATCTAACCCTTCGGGGTAACTGCCCCCAGTTTATATACTGGGCATGATGTGCTGTGGCATGGAATACCTCTTTGGCTACTCTGGGTCAGGTGCCCTGTCTCTGCTTCATCCCAGCTTCCCCTCCTGCCTGGCAGAGCATGACACTCAGAAAGTCCTTGGTCAGAGTAAACATTACTGAGCAGCAACTGAAAACATCGGTGTTATCAGCATTGTTCCCAGGCTGAAAGTCAGAAACACAGCACTGCATCAGCTACTAAGGAGGAGAAAAATTACTGCTACTGCTGAACCCAGGACACTTAATAAAATAATTTCTAGATTACTGTTGCCATCTACACATGCTAAGTGATGAAGCAGCAACAACCTCAGACACAGTAAACATCACACTATTTTCCCACCTACAAACTCAAGCAAAATCTGACACTAGAGTAGTGAAAGGAACTGTAAATATGAAGCATCTGCTGAGGTCATCTCCCTACTACCTGGGCCACTGTAGCAGGCAAATTCTTTTAATAGTTGCAGGTTTATGCTACTGAAAGAAACACCTAACTGCATCTGCAGGTGATTTAATAGGCAGTTAAGTTTCACAGTGACTGATACATGAGCCCTCTTGAGAAACTAAAATTGGCATAATAAATTAAACAATTTTCTAAAGCCTCAGAGACTTTGACCACCACTTTTTATATCCCTAGCTACTGAATCATATTGATATATTACAGATCACATACTAACCATATTTTGAGCCATATGTGCCCTACGGGAGCTTTAAAATGAAACATCCCAGAAGATGTCTGTATTAGGAACGTGACAAAACCAGGAAGGCTCATACATTTTTCTTCAGTTCAGTCAACTGTTCGAAATACAGCTTCACATATGATCTTTTCACAGTTTACCTAAAACCAGACATGAAGAAAAAACAGGCATTCCACTGCCATATGACTACTAAACATCACTAAAAATTAGGATATCTACTGTATAAACAGTTTCCTACGATGTAAATGGAGCATTTCACTTTGCAGAGTGCCAGGCAAATGAGATTTATTTCCTTTGCTTTCCATTATAACCCAGGTGCTTGTTACCACTCCCCAGCTTCCCAGAGACAAGGTCAGTTGTAATAGTATTATTATACAGGATTATAAACAGGTCTATTGCAACACAAGCCTCTCTCATTCATCAAAGCAAACTTAGCCACATCGAATCCCACCACCGTCAGCTAAAGCAGCCACCTTCTCCTAAATGTAATGGGGAGCCTGAAAAGGGGCCCTCAAAGCTGGCAGCACCAGTAACGCACAGCCAGCCAGTAAGCAGCGAAGAGAGGCCAGTGAAAGGAACGCTTTCACCTGGTGTACCTACATCCAGATGACCACATCCAGCAACCACATGGTATTTGAGTACCTTTTGGAATTTAACCAAAGAACAGCTTGACCTTTCAGACAATGTGAAGTGCAAGGTCATACACCTGGGTCAGGGCAATCCCAGGCACACCTAGAGGTTGGGCAGAGAAGAGATTCAGAGAAGCCAGGCAGAGAAGGACCTGGAGGTGCTGATCAATGAGAAACTGAACATAAGCCCACTTCAGCATGTGCTTGCACCCCAGGAACCAACTGTGTCCTGCGCTGCACCAAAAGAAGCGTGACCAGCAGGTTGAAGGCGGACTACAAGGATGCTGGAGAGGGACACTTCATCAGGGACTGTAGTGGTAGGACAAGAGGTAATGGGTTTAAACTTAGACAGGGGAAGGTCAGGTTAAATATAAGGAAGAAGTTCTTTAGTGTGAGGTTCTTTCCTGTGGGCCACCAGAACAGATTGCCCAAAGAAGTGGTAAATGCCCCATATCCCTGGCAGTGTTCAAGGCCAGGCAGGACAGAGCCTTGGGAAACATGGTCTAGGGTGAGGCGTTCTTGCCCATGGCAGAGGGCTGGAACTGGATGATCTTAAGGTCCTTTCCAAACCTAACTATTCTATGATCCTACGATTCTATGACTAGAATCGTCTGCTGAGTAATTCACAGAATTGTCTTGCAGAACTGAGGGAGAGCAAAACCTTCCCAAATATGTAAATAATTTAGGAACCCAGGTCCTGTTTTCAGGATGTCTTTTGGGATTAAGCTAATCATTCTGACAGCGAGTTTGAAAACACTTTTCTGAATGGAGGTAGTTTGTTCATTTCAACAATTTATGGTGGACTGACTTTCTTCAAATGCTGTAGAGTAAAATAAGATGCCATTAAGTCTACATTACAAGACCTATGATTTTTATCCTGTGCGAATACTTGAAAGTATACAGCGCCGTTTCCTCTTTCTTCCTCCCACTCAACCCTCATCATCCCAAACCCCTCAAATTAATGTATTTTTTGTTTATGTTCTGGATTTAACATTAATTTACAGGTTAACTGCACCATAAAAGGCATTAGAAGACAGGAGAATGAAGCAATGTGGGCAGTTCTTTCCAATTATTTCAATTGTTAATTCCATTTTTTATAGATCCTTTGCTTCAACTGGGATGAATGCTCTCTTCTTCAACTTATTCAAGTTATTTCTAATTAGAAGTGACAAGCACATTCTTTAGTCAAGAAGTAAGAGACTATCAAGGTATAAGTGAGCATTTTTTGTCTGTTTATAAACTGCAGTGTGTGCTTTGCCTTCCAAAAATACACTCAAATATACTAGAATTTTTTCCTGAAGAAATTTGTCTTTTAAGAGGAAAAAAAGTCCTACTGAACTTTAATTATAAATCAGATGCTTGAATTAGTCCTAAAAATAAGTGACCTGAAGTATAACTCTGCAACTGATCCACTGGCATTTAAACCTATGCCATACACATATTCAGTCTTGCTGTCTATTTTTACAGCATTTCCAGCAAACACATCAAATGCCAACTGGAAAGATATTTGAGAGTACCCTGACTTCCCATTGCCTTTTTAATCATACTTTACACAACAACAATCTAGCTGAATCACTACATGTGAATGTGTGGGAATAGTCTTCTATTTCTTCCCTGTAGAGCATGTACATATCACCCATCCTTCGCGTCTCTGTAAAAGCAAGTGTTATGAGAGCCTGCTGCTTCTCTTCTTCCAGGCAATGTGTCTTGCTTAACAGAAGAGTGAAAAATAAAAATAATTAAGAAAAACTGCTACCTCAACTGAGCTGAAAGAAAAAGTACTAGCAAAAGAACAAGATGAAGCAGGAGAAAAAGGTTTCATGCAGGAAAAATCACAGTGGGAAAAGCAGAGATGGCAAATAGCTGTTCTATTACATGACAAAAGGCTTCAACTCTTGCACTATCTAATTATCTTGAAAAACACCCGTAATTCCAACATATCCCATAAAATACTACCACAAGGTTTTTCTTTAGCTTACTTGCAGAAAAGTATTAGTCTGTTGGAACAGTTACACATACAGACCAGCAATAGTTTTCAACCTCATAATTTGTGTAATATTAAAAAAAAAAAAAAAAAATTTCTTTAAAGAGTAACTATTAGCATGCACTTCATACATTCTGTAATTACAACTTGAAGTAAATTTTCAAACAGCTAAAACCACAGAGAATTTAAAGGTATCTATTTCCTATAGTGGGGAATTAGTAATTCCTCAGCCTGCCAATTCACCTTGCTTAAAAAGCTCTCACTCAGAAAGACCAAACAATAATTTTTACTTCTTTTTTTAAACTGTAGCCTAACAAGAAGTAAACCATCAATACAAGCAGTAGTGTCACTGCTAAGCCAATAAAAGTAACCATCAATATAAGCAGTAGTGTTACTACTAAGCCAGAACAGAGGCATACAGCAGGTCAGCTAATACACCTTTCTGTATGTCTTTATCAAGCCAGGCTAGCAGGACAGTTATTTATACAACATTAGTATATTGATACTGTTTCGTTAGTGTAGCAAACATTATCACATAAACAAATAATCTGTGACCTGCCGATCAATGACACCACATGCTGTCTGGGCAGGAGGCAAGACTAATTCCCATTAGGCTGATGAGCACTTCCAATGCATAATGTGTGCTCCAAAGAAAGTCTCCATCAGAAGACTTGGATTGGAGCTCAGAACTCACAGCACAGACCTGAGTCATCATGTCAAAGCTGCATGTGCAGCAGGTCACCCAGCATGAGCCAGGCAAGCTTGGCGTGGGGCTCAAACCAGAGGTTTCTGACATACGGAAGAGGGGAGAAAAGGCCTCTGCTTTCATGCACACAGCAGGTTCTGCCTTGGCAAATACTCTTATTTATGACTTGACTAATTATTTGACTTAGTTCAAAGATTAGTTGAATGTAAGGAAGAAGAGCAATATAATTATTAACTCCCATCTCCTTCTATCAGAGCTGCTTTAAATCCCAAATAAACCTGTACCAGTCCCTAAACAGGAAGAGAGACACTCCCACAATGCCAGGTTACTTCAAACCCAAGTCAAAGAGCTGTTTAAAGTCCGAGCTCCTACCGGCAGCCAGTAGGAGAGCTTACACACATGTCCCTGCTAAGTAGCAATGCACACCCCAAAGAGCAGTGTGCCCACTCCAGAAAGCCTCCTCACGTCCACCCATGCAGCAAGCCTGCTCTTCAGCTGCTATGTGGGCAGGAAAACCAAGAACAAAATAAAACTCTGAACCAGCTTGTCACCCATTCATTACTTGTTACTGCATTTTGGTGACACTCTGCTACAATACTAACACAAGTTTAAATGTGCTGCTGTCCTGCCCAGGCAAAATTCAAATCGCAGATGTAGTTCTCCCTCTCACTTCCAAATGCTCAAACGTGACTGGAGCGGGAGCATTTTGAAGGAGGGGGATGAACAATCACACAAACTATGGTAAGGTACAAGGACCATTTCAGACAATTTTATACTTCTGTGATTTGTTATCTTTACAGTAAGGGCATACACAGGAACCTATGCTCAGATTAATCACTGCAGAAGTCATTTCGGGACTCACATGCAGCAATATGCTCCCTTAACTGTTAGAAACTGTTAGAAACTATTTTTTCATATTCTGTTTTGTCCTCTTGTGCTCACACACTCCCACTTGCAATGCAGCATGCACAGGTACTAGAAAAACCATGGGCCAGGAGCACTAGCATGCAACCTGCAAAATATTTTGGAGAATCCCCAGCCTTCTTTTGCTTTGCTTACCACTCCAGGCTAGAAAGCTACAAACAGTAACTGTCAATAAAGGACAGAGCCTAAGCAGATCACAAATGTTTCCTGAGGTCACCCCACTAGCCCAGTGAGAGAGATGCATGTGTCAGGAACTGGAATAAAACTCCCTCTTCCAATGTAGGTGACCAGTCTCATCCTTCGAAGTACCTGAAGAAGCTGGTCTCTGACTAACCCTGTGGATCAAATCATGGGTTTTCTTGTTTTCTTTCGCCTGAAGCTTCAGCTAGTATGTCTGTCAAAAAACTACCAATAAAAGACTAGAAAATACTTCATTGAAATACTTTCCACAAGTCCAAACTCTGAAAATTCAGAGACACCAATATACACTGAAAGATGACTTCTGAAAGACTTCATGTAATGACCTCAATTGCTGGGCTCTGCTTGGACATAAGAACACAAGAATCAGCACATAGCGGGAAAAAAAAACAAAACAAACCAAAACAAACCCAAACAAACCCAGTGGGATTTTATCAATTTGAGAGTTAAATCTTCACAACTGACCCAGGTCTAATATGTAGCTGGAACCCACTCTAGGATGGGACATCCCCAGCAGAACACACATCCTCATACTATCCACATGCTGCGCATTAACAGATTTGTGCATGGTCTTTGAACAAAAGCAGCAAACAGAGCACAAGGGGCTGGGCAGAGCCCTCAGAAACGCACTCAAGATTCATCCAACTCACCTACCAAATGCACTTTCTCAAAACGATTTCAATAATTTGAAAGTTAAGCAAATGTGTCTGGTAAGTACTGATGCAGCAGTGGAGACCCGCTATCTGAGAAGCCTAAGAGGATCGCTGCAAGCTCCCGAAACTGCTGTATCAATAGCAGCCACTAAGAATAGGTTTCAGCATGCCTGAAGCAGGTATGCTTCGGAAGAGCAAAGGCTGAAGTAAACTATTCCAGCATATACTGTTCAGCGACTTAATGCCTACAGGCAAATACCACACCATTCAAGAAACGAGAGAGGAAGTTTGTTACTACACAGTTATTCCCTTCTTTTGCTACAAACTATCAGAGCTGACACTGCTACTTACTACCATTGAAACATTATTTTTACCACCCTGTAACATCTGGCCAACTTGTAACAAGAGCAGCTTTGCAAGATCACTAGTTTATTCAAGTTTAGATAGATTTTAGCTAAGAAAAACATTTATAGCTGATGTATAATGTAATTATAAGATAGCAACAAAAGCAAGATAGTGCTGTCTTTTCTGCCTAATCTCAGAAACTAGCCAGTAAGAAGAAATCCAAAAGCAAAAAGGAAGAGGCAAACTTCTCTTCCACCTGATGCTGGAAGCAGTGAAGTGAGGAAGTTGCTTACCTCAAACAATGACTTACTCTTCAAAGCAAAAAAAATCAACATGAAAATTTTCTCCTGTGAGTACCTGCCAGACAACTACTACAAGTAAAAATCCCCATGGATGAACAAGAGTAAGACATCGAGTCCAAAGCACAACTAAAAGGCTAAGTAAATAGAAGATCCTCCAGCACATGACTTGAAACACCCAATTGAAGAAGAGTGAGACATAGCAAAGCAAAAATTAAAATTAAGCAAAACAAACTATCAGGACCTCACTTGCTCAGCCTGGCTCAATACTGACCCAAGACTGTGTGATCTGCAATCACGACCATTATTCAGATCAAAGCAGTTCCTTCACCACACCATGTTTAACTTGCTAATTTAACCGACAGTTGGGGCCAGGAGTACCTCTGAACACGTAAGAGGTGAAGCCGCTGCGCACCGCGCAAATCTGGAGTAAAACTTCATGCCATTTTCAAAAATCATGAGCATACTTACTTTAGATTAAAGCCAAAAATCTCACTGAGGGAGAACGGGGGAGGAACATAAATACATATAAAGGAGTATGCTTTTGCAACAATCCCCTTGAAACAAAAAACCCAAAACCAGAACAACAAAAAAACTTTTGCTGTTTGCAATACAGAAGAAAACATCAACTGTTCCTAAGCTAAGAGAGGAAGCAAATAGCTCTAAAATTAACACAGTGAGACAAAAACTTAAGGAGAAAGTTGTTATCACACTTCCTCAGTCTAGACCAACCACAACATCAAGAGGTCAGGCAAGATCAACAAGCTCTGATTAAGGATTTGCCATCTTCAGGCTACATATTAACACATACATCCACACCTTAGTAATCACACTACAGCAAGGTATTCCTGCATGCTGTATTTTAACAGTGTTCTTGCTCAAATTAAGAGTATGACATTATATGAAGGGCTTATCTGTACCTGATATTTGCAACAGGTTAATACAAGTTCTTTCAGATTTTACTGAATCTATAAACAATGTAATTGTAAAAAAGCACATGACACTTTAAATGTGTGCACTTACACCTATCTAGAAGTCAATCCACACTGAGTAAAGATGATGAGCCAATGTTCCTACTCATGTACACACCTCCTCCCTCTATTAGGCTCATGCCCCTGATTTGGAAGTTTCTAGAGGACTTTAATGTTTGCATTTGCCCATTGTTATAGCCCATTACTTGTAGAGTCACAACACTATTTCCTCCATGCTGCCTAGCTACATTTTCAATATAGTGTTGACTATTTCCCCCCTAATAAATCACACCAACAAGATGGAAGAGCAGAGATACACGGTCTTATTTTGATCCTAAGCCTCTGCTTATTTGAGCCCCTACTACTACTGTTTTAAGTAAAAATCCCATAAAATTAAGTGCAAAAACAACATTGCAAGATGTATGCAAGACAGCATAGTGATGGAGGATTCCACACTGTAAAGCCTTCTCAAGCTATTGCACCAAGACTGTGCCTCTTTAGCTGCATATCGCTTTTGAATAATTCAGATGTAGCTCCCATGCCATGGAGGACATTATGAAACTGTCAAAGAGGATGATCTAGAATGAGAGCTGCCAAATAATCTTAATTGTTACCATGGGAGGAAGAAAATTAACAGCTTTTGCTGATGCACCAGTGTAAGACATCCTCAGACCCAGACATGCAGGCAGTGCATCCTCACACTGAGCTGATGTGCTACAATCGCCCTGGAGCAGATGCCTCTTGCTTGCTCCCACCCTCAGAGCTCGGTGGCTGGGTACAGTCCGCTCATGGGCTGTGCTGCTCAGCCTTGCACAACTTCTGTGACACAGCTTTAAGGGTCAAGAAGATAACCATCAGGGACAGCTTGCCCCAAGACCCACGCTCATATATTAATTGCATGATTATGATACAGCACACGAGTACCATCAATACAAAGAGACTGAAAATATTTAAACAGGCTCTAGAGATATGCAGGAGAGGATTTTGTACAAATTTACAAACAAGAGTTTTGCTGCTTCAATCCACATTCATCCCTTGTTTTGACATCCTAAGTTCATTGTATCCCTGGAAAAAAGTCCTGCTGCGTTATCTGTTGTAGGCTAAAGTTACAAAATGAGTAAAGTTCAAATTGCTCCTTCTGTAAAGCTCTTTGGAGCCTAGTAAAACACCTGAAGCCTGCATCCAGTTCACTGGTTTTCCTCTTTTTCTTGCTTATATGAATACTTTCTGTACCTTCAATTTCTAGGCAAACGGACAAAAAGTGATATTCAAACATAACCAGTATCTTGAGCATTCTTTAGCAGTTCATCCAGACAGAAAATTCAAAAAGACAAATGCTAATCACTTAAGAAATCCAAGCACATTCATATAATGAATTAGCATGCCAACAGCTCACTAAGAACAGCAATAGTATTTATTTGCTTATAATGTGTATTATGCAAGATTTTCACTGATTATGTTGCTGTACCACTACCAGCACACACACTTCTCAATACAACACCTAGGCTGACTCTAGGATGCGTTCTCCCACTGCAGCCAGTTCCAACATCCTGCAGAAAGGGTATTAGGAACCACTGGTTTAAATCACATACAACATTAACAACAACTTTGAAGCAACAGTCACCTCTTAAATTTTGCCATATACATTGTTTTGGGAGCACATACCCCGTATTCAGATATGTATTCTAAATCACCATGTTATGAGGTCAATAAAAAGTACAATTATTTCTATTATTGCCTATTTTGATAGTGAGGTTGTGCACACAACTTCTTAAAACCACATTTCAAAGTTTTCCAAATTCCCAAAGTGAAAAACAGATCTCACACTCAATTTCAAATATTATGTTTACTTAATACAGACATCTTTATCTACCAAAAAAAGTCTGCCAAACTTGTGTTCCTTATAGAACAAGGTAAATAAATATCCAAGTCCCAAACAGATTATAAGAACTGGAGAAAACAAAACAGTTCACAGGAAGACATTAACACGCTGCTTCCTTGCAGGTGTAGAAACCAGAAGGCCTCTGAAGTCCTCCTTATATTCTTTAAACAAACATGCCAAAATGTTGGCACCACCCCAAAGTTCTGCAAGCTCAAACAATACTGCTATATAATATTCTGATCAAGAGGACTCTGATCAAGAGGACTCTGTGGATGAAGCACTCTACAGGCAGATTGGAACAGCCTCATGCTTGCAGGCCCTTGTTCTCATGGGGGACTTCAACCACCCTGATATCTGTTGGAGGGACGGTACAGCCCGGCATAAGCAATCCAGGAAGTTCCTCGATTGTGTGGAAGACAACTTCCTTCTGCAAGTAACACAGGAGCCGACAAGGACCTCCTGCTCACCAACAGGGAGGGGCTGGCTGGAAATGTGATGCTCCAGGACAGCCTTGGTTGCAGCAATCATGAGATGGTCGAATTCGAGATCCCCAGGACAGTGAGAAGGGCATGCAGCAAGCTCACTGCCCTGGACTTCAAGAGAGCAGACTTTGGCCTCTTCAGGAACCTGCTTAGTAAGGTTCC